>JAIUZE010047118.1:8736-55255 GCA_022085475.1 Heliosperma pusillum | reverse complement strand
TAGTGTTCTTGACATATTTGGATGATTTATTTATAACCATGATTTTTGTATGAATGATGGTTAAATTGATTGTTAAAAATGGATGTTTGTTAATTAAAACATGTTAGAAATAATTTGGGATTTGTTGTTGGTGGAACCGGGTAGAGGGGCTGGAAAACCGACCCAAACCAGGCCGGTTCAGGCCGGTTCAGGCCCGGTCCAGGTCCGGTCTGGGCTGGTCCGTGAGTGGGCTTGTGGGTTGGGTCGATACTTGATTGTTTTGTTGTTGTTTTGACGGGTTTTAAATATGTTAAAGCATGCGGGAAATATTAAGAAACGAGTTTAGAAATGTCGACTCAAAAGAGGCCCAAACCAGGCCCGTGGGCCCAGTCCAGGTCCGTGTCATGTTCGGCCCAAAACAGCCCGTGGGTTCCCTCCTTGGTCTTGTGACGGTTTTAGAGTTTATTGTTATTTTATCGTGTTTTGTAATATTTAGCAAGTGGGAAATTTTAATAAGTAAATTATTTAATTAAAAAGTTTTCATAATATTATTATTTCTCACATGTTAGAAATTATAATACAAGGTTGTAGTTTAATTTGATGTCCTTTAAGTCAAGCGGGTTTTTAGTAAGATTAAATAATTCACATGTTAGAGGTTTTAATAAAATAACATGTAATGAATATGATGATTTTTATGATCAAGTCTATGTGGTAAAGACTCTGTTTCTAGCCGGTTTGACCAAACGGGTTTGGTCAAACTAAGATCTAGTCAGCCCCGTTTTGACTGATGACCCGTCGCGGGACTCGAGTCGGGGATTTGTCTTCAAGTAAGGTTGTATTTAATTAATGAATGAAGAGCCGTTAGTAGATATGAGGCGATTATGATATTTGAATTGATTTATTATGCAATAGTCACATGATAGGACCACAGTTTTTCCAGTTACGGTTTGAGTGTATGTAAGGTCGGTTGACTAATACCCATAGAGAATTATGAGTATATGGCGTCTGACCATTCTAATTCTAAATGGTATCTGGGACCAGTCATAGATAGGAATTTACTATCTTTAACGAGTATATAGTTCACTGCTTGATAGCTTTTGTGTTCCGGCCTGGGGGGTTTATCTCCAAGTCGGAGCATGGCTGCCTAATAGTTCAACTTTGGGAATGGAGCCAGCTTAAGTACTAGCCAACTCTGCTTAGGGGGTCGCCTAGTAGAGATTCTTGTGTACTTTTGGTCATGAGACGGGGAATGGAATAGCTGTTGTCGCTAGGTCTGATCAGTCTAGGACTAAGATGTTTTCCTACCTTGTGGTATAGCCTCGAGTTACAGAAGTCGACTATTGACGGTCCTAAGAACTTATGCCTGTTTATAGACGTATTGGTCTTTCATGTTTGATGATTCTATGAATCTTAGAAGGTGAGATGCAAGCCGGCTAAGGTTGATAGAGTTTGGATTACCGGTTGTTAACTGAGTCACATGATAGTTTGTATGATTAGGGTTGAGTGTATCATGGCCATGTTTTAAATGTAACCTCTGAGCTAGCATACCAGCTTCCCTACCTCGTGGTATAGGTTGTTAACCAATTCACATGATAGTTTGCATGAGTAGCTTAGCCTTCATATGCTAGGTTATATGTTAGTTATTTGTTTCATAACCTGAAAAGCATATCGTATATGTTAAGGTTTTGTATTTTTCATATACATCTCTTTTATGTTATTCATGTTTTATTAAACTCGACATTTCGTGGCTGGGAGAACTCGGAGGTACTCCCCACTGACTGTGGCATTCCGTGTTTATATTTAATGCGGTTGGCAGGTTTGTGACACATACTTGGGTACATTGACGAGCTAGCGAGTGAAGTATTACCTTGGCCCTATATTCGGTTCTTAGGATTGTATATTATTATACACTCTTTTATTTCAGTATTTATACGGGAAACATGTCTCCCGTTTTAGATATTTCTTATGTATAATATTATTTCTTTTTGTTATGAACCTTGTTTGTTTAAGACACCTTTGTTATGATGAATATATTTAATAGTAGGTTCCGGTTTTAAAAACTTACCGATTTTCACTAAGTGAACCTATTAGAAACGTATTCTCATCTTTTATTTATTTAAATTACTTGTTTATCTTTCCGCAAATTCGAGGGTGTCACAGTTGGTATCAGAGCATTTCGCTCCCGACGCACGTTTGTGTACCCTAGTATAAATAACTTGACCTTAATAAAATAATAAACTTGTGAGATAGAATGGTAGGATGGGTAGATTAGGATTTATGTTGTAGTTTCTTTGTGCTTGCTAAATGATAAGTACTAATCTGTGTTTTCTTTTGCAAGATGCCTCCGAGAATTGACAACACGATCTTAGCAGCTCTTACTGTTATTATTCAAAATCAGCAAAATCAACAAAATCAACAAGCGAATCCTATTCCTAATCCTCCTCCCGACCGTGAGAGACACGGGAGTTGTACATGGGTTGCTTCATAACTATCTAGGAGCCAAGCCAAAACCTATGGTGGTGAAGTAGATCCCATTCAGCTTTCGGGGTGGATACGTGAAATGGAGAAGAACTTTTCTCTTTATGATGTCCTTGAAGCGGATAAAGTCCGTCTTGCTTCCCACTTCTTAGTGAAGGAAGCTGATCAGTGGTGGTCACTTACGGGTCCTACTTCTAAGTTGGAACCTGATTTCGGGTGGATTCGTTTCCGTGAACTATTTGAGGCGAGGTTCTACCCGGATGAATTGAGGCAACAGAAACTGAAAGAATTCATGGATTTCAAACAGGGAATTCTTTCGGTTCAGGAGTTCACAACCAAGTTCAATGAGTTGGCTCATTATGCCACTCGGCTTATTTCAAGGGAGGAAGACAAGGCCTTCTTTTACCTAGGAAAGCTTTCTCCTCAGGTGAAGGGCAAGATCAGTAGGGGTGCTACTTCTTTTGTCTCTATTTACAACAATGCTTTATGGGCAGAGAGTTCTATTCGGGAGATTGCCGAAGAGGCTCGTACCTCTTATGTTGCTCCTAATGCTTATGGCAAGAGACCGTTGTATCCTACTTCTCAACCTTCCTTTTCTCCCTCTTTCTCAAACAAGAGGAGGAATTTTCAGAGTGGACAAGCAACTCGAAGTAACCGTCCATTCGTCCCGAGCATCAACAACGATCTTAAGGGTCGTATCTGTTTTAGGTGCAAGATGCCTATGCATCCCAGTATTGGTTGTTTCAACAAGCCACTTGTGTGCTTTAATTGTCAGAAACCGGGACACAAGTTTAATGAATGTCCTGATAAGAAAAAGACAGCTTCTACACCAGCTATTTCTGGGAGACCTAAGGGTCGGATTTTTATCATGAGCCGAGCTGAGGCCGATGCTCAACCAGATATTGTGACTGGTATGTTTTCAATTTATGAAATACCGTGTTTAATTTTATTTGATACGGGAGCTTCTTTATCTTTTATTTCGATGAGACTATCCGATAAATTACCTATCAAAGCTTCAGTTGGGGAAAGTACTCCTATATCTTTACCGTCCGGAGATGTATTTTCATGCTCTTATCTTCATTCGGACATTCCTATATCAATAAATGGATCTATTTTTCCGGCTAATCTTCTTCGGTTCCCTCTTGAAGAATTTGATATCATTCTGGGCATGGATTGGTTATCTACTTATTATGCTCGATTTGAATGCCGTGACCAGAAGATTATTCTCAAAAGTCCTTTAGGTACCCGTGTATCCTATCAAGGGGTTCGAAAACAGTCCACTGTGAAACTTATTTCGGCTATGAAGATGGTAAAAGTAATCAAGAAGGGTTACAAAGCTTTCTTATGTGTTGTAACTACTTCTACCACTTCGTCTTTGCCTTCATTGGAAGATGTGCCAATTGTTCAAGAGTTTCCAGATGTATTTCCCGATGAATTACCTGGGATTCCTCCTGAAAGAGATGTTGAATTTTCCATTGATCTAGTTCCTGGAACTGGACCAATTGCTAAAGCACCTTATCGTATGGCTCCTTCCGAATTGAAAGAGTTGAGAATTCAACTTGATGATTTGATTGAGAAAGGCTTTATTAGGCCTAGCGCTTCTCCTTGGGGTGCGCCCGTGCTCTTTGTCAAAAAGAAAGACGGTTCTATGCGAATGTGCATTGATTATCGTGAGTTGAACCGTGTCACAATCAAAAACAAATATCCTCTTCCACGTATTAATGATCTCTTTGACCAGTTACGTGGTGCTTCAACTTTTTCAAAGATTGATATTAGATCGGGTTATCATCAAATTCCCGTTCGGGAAGCAGATATGCCCAAGACTGCTTTTAGCTCGAGGTATGGTCATTTCGAGTTCAATGTGATGCCATTCGGTTTGACTAACGCTCCAGCAATATTCATGGATCAGATGAATCGTACCTTCAGGGAGTACCTCGACAAATGTATTGTAGTATTCATTGATGATATTTTGATCTTTTCTAAATCTAAGGAAGAACATGCTGATCACCTTCGAATCATTTTGGGTGTTCTTCGACGTCAAAAATGGTATGCTAAGTTCTCCAAATGTGAATTCTGGTTGCCCGAGGTATCTTTCCTTGGTCATGTTATTTCAAAAGACGGTGTTATGGTCGATCCAGCTAAAATTGAGGCAGTTGTGGATTGGAAGAGTCCGAAAAATGTGTCCGAGATTCGGAGTTTACTTGGTTTAGCGGGTTATTATCGTCGGTTTGTGAAAGATTTCTCCAAATTAGCAAGACCGATGACTCAATTGCTAAAGAAGGAAGCAAAGTATATCTGGACCGATGAATGTGAAATTGCCTTCTTGGAATTAAAGAAGAGATGGACTACCGCACCGGTTTTAACTTTACCAGATGATGAAGCTGATTATGATGTATATTGTGATGCTTCAAAGCATGGTTTGGGGTGTGTCTTGATGCAGAATAGAAAAGTCATTGCTTATGCTTCTCGACAACTCAGGGTTCATGAAGTGAACTACCCGACTCATGATCTTGAGTTAGCAGCTGTGGTACATGCATTGAAAACTTGGAGACATTATCTTATTGGAGTTCATTGCCGAATTTACACCGATCATAAAAGCTTGAGGTGCATTTTTACTCAGAAAGAGGTGAACATGAGGCAGAGAAGATGGTTAGAGTTGGTGAATGATTATGATGCCGAATTGATTTATCACGAGGGAAAAGCAAATGTTGTGGCAGATGCTTTGAGTAGAAAGACTAGTCATTCATTAAATGCTCTTGGTACTTTACCCGATGAACTAGTAACCGAATTTCAGAAGCTTAAGATACAGTTTGTTGGGAAAGGGTTTGATTATCTTGGTGCGTTGACTGCGGAACCTGATTTTTATCGAGAGATTCGTACTTGTTTACCGGAGGATGCTGCTTTCATCGCCATACGAGCAAAACTACTACTTGGGCAAGCTAAGGATTGTGTGGTGGATAATGATGGCTACCTTCGTTACCATGGTAGAATGTATGTTCCGAGAAGTGCCGAGTTGAGAAAGAGAATACTTGATGAAGCTCACCTTTCTCCTTATTCTATTCATCCTGGCGGTGACAAAATGTATCAAGATTTGAGACCACAGTTTTGGTGGCCTAGGATGAAGATTGAAGTAAAGGAGTATGTTAGTAAATGTCTTACGTGTCAGAAGGTGAAGATTGAACATCAAAGACCCGGAGGTTTGCTGCAACCTTTGGAAATTCCTCTTTGGAAATGGGAGTCTATTTCTATGGATTTCGTGATGGCGTTACCTAAAACTTCTAGTGGAAAAGATGCCATCTGGGTTATTGTAGACCGTCTAACCAAGTGTGCCAGATTTGTGCCTATCAAAGAAACTTGGAATATAGAGGTCTTAGCTGGTGCCTATGTGAAAGAGATAGTACGCTACCATGGAGTTCCTAAAGATATAGTTTCAGATCGTGATCCGAGATTCAGTTTCCGATTCTGGACGGCTGTACAAGAAGCCATGGGTAGTAAATTGTTGATGAGCACAGCATTTCATGCCGCTAGTTGATGTCAAACGAGAGAACGATACAAAACTTTGGAGATCTTCTCCGGGCTTGGGCTTTAGACTTTCACGATTCTTGGGAGGACAGTGTTTGCCTCTGGTGGAATTTTCGTTATAACAACAGTTTACCAGCATCATCAAGATGTCACGTACGAGGCTTTATACGGTAGGAAGTGTCTAGTCCTGTTTGTTGGGATCAAGTCCAGGATGATCATATGTGGTTCCGACCCATAGTGACTGAACGATTGATCAAGTTCAAGTCATCGTGAGCGAATGAAAGACGCTCAGATAGACAGAAATCCTGTTATGCCGATGTCCGTCGTCGACCGCTGAATTTGATGTTGATGACCGTGTATTCCTTAAAGTGTCACCTATGAAAGGAGTGAACCGGTTTGGAGTGAAAGGGAAGTTGAGTCCTAAATATATTGGACCGTTTCGAGTGCTTAAAAGAGTTGGTCCTGTTGCTTATCGTTTGGAATTACCTCCGAACTTGAGCAAAGTTCATGATGTGTTCCATGTTTCTCAGTTGAAGAAGTATATCAGTGATCCGAGTCATATTATTCAAGAAGAAGGGTTGGACTTGGAACCTAATTTGGCTTTGGAAGAAAGGCCGATTCGTATACTTGAAAGGGCTAACAAACAACTTCGAAACAAGGTGGTACCTTTAGTTCGTATCCTTTGGCGTTGTGGAAACGTCGAATCAGAAACTTGGGAACCCGAAGCTAAAATTTTAGCTAAATATCCCGAGCTCTTTGCTTGAGGTAAATCTCCTTCTTCCTTTTCTCTTTCTATTCAATTTATTCTTTCGAATATTCCGTTCCTCCTATCGAATATCATTTCTTATAGGTAGATTACTAGAAGCTTTAGTTAGAAATTTTAGGCATAGATAGTAGAGTTATTACCTTTACTATGAAATTTTTGAACTAAAAGCTTTTGGAAATATTTTAATGATTTCAAGTATTTTTACCGTCAAGGAGTGTTGAGACTCGTTATTGGAGACGTTCGATAACTAGTTTTCTCATTTATTGATGCGAAAATGTATCTTTTAAAGTCTTTGATTTGGGACGTTGATGTTCTTAACAGCTGACGAGAACCTTCCGCCCAGTGATAAGACCCTGTAATTTTATTACGAATATATTTTTAACAATTTTGAAATAGACCTACATATATGTTACTTTCCTTCTTTAAGTTTCGAGGACGAAACTTTTTAAAAGGAGGGGTGATTGTAACAACCCGTAATTTGAAAGACGGAAATTATATTTGAAAAATAATAAATTTAATTTATTTTAATTTATTAAGATTTATTTGAATTTATGATAATTTAATAAAATTATTTTTAATTTGTTCGGAATTAAAGAGAAGGTTTTACGGTTTAACCCGAACGTCATTTAACTATTCCCGAGTCAACTTAAATCCCGAAACAAACCCGAAACCCGACTTTGGCATGAGTCACACGCCCCATGTCATCTTTTTCCACTCACTTTTGATCTTGTAATTCTTTCGATTAAACTAATACGAATATCTAGGATATTTGTAACTTTATCGATCCGTCAACTTAAATTACGCAAATCGTTTCAAAACAGACCCATTTTCTTCTCATTTCACACGGCTCCTTTTCCTCTCATAGGACTAGATATTTTCTTTCTTTTCCTGACAATAACATAATATCTAAATAATATCTAGATATTTGGTTTAATTAACTTAATATCTAATTATATCTAAACAATTACCATAATATAATTATAAAACCCGAGTCAATCCCGTAACAACAATTTCAAAACCCGACTCATAAATTCCTCTATATCTACACGGCACACACCCCACTCTAATTCACTACTTATCTTTTCATTTTACACTAAATCAACTTAATACCTTTTTAATACTTTATTTAATCGTTCTTGGTGTTCTTCATCGTTCTTCATCGTTCTTCATCGTTCTTGAGCAAAATCGTCATAAAACCTTCGTTACTTGTTCAAATCCGTCCTAACTTATATTTCTAGAGTCTCCTCTTCGCTCTTCATCTCCATGTACGTTTTATTTTCAATTCCGACAAAATCGTTTTCAACGCTTTAATTATGGAAAATCAAGTTTTAATTCTAATAATATTATTCTTGTCATTTCTTATAGGGGAAGATTTTGAAGACGAGTTTGGTGACTCGTATATTTTAGGAGAAGACTAGTAGAAGGGTTTCTAAGTTCTTATTTTTTTTTGGTGCTACTTGATTTTGTGCTAGCGAAGGTAACGATTGCGAGTTACTCGACGAATTAATGTTACATATCTTTGTTTTTGTTCATGTTATTGTTATTTATGGTTTTTGGTAGTAACATGATAAGTAGTTATGATTATTATGTTGTATGAAATTTTTAACATGTTTAGTGTTCTTGACATATTTGGATGAGTTATTTATAACCATGATTTTTGTATGAATGATGGTTAAATTGATTGTTAAAAATGGATGTTTGTTAATTAAAACATGTTAGAAATAATTTGGTATTTGTTGTTGGTAGAACCGTGTAGAGGGGCTGGAAAACCAACCCAAACCAAGCCGGTTTAGGCCGGTTCAGGCCCGGTCCAGGTCCGGTCTGGGCTGGTCCGGGAGTGGGCTTGTGGGTTGGGTCGATACTTGATTGTTTTGTAGTTGTTTTGACGGGTTTTAAATATGTTAAAGCATGCGGGAAATATTAAGAAACGAGTTTAGAAATGTCGACTCAAAACAAGCCCAAACCAGGCTCGTGGGCCCAGTCCAGGCCCGTGTCATGTTCGGCCCAAAACAGCCCGTGGGTTTCCTCCATGGACTTGTGACGGTTTTTGGGTATTGTTAGTTTATCGTGTTTTGTAATATTTAGCAAGTGGGAAATTTTAATAAGTAAATTATTTAATTAAAAGTTTTTCAATATATTATTATTTCTCACATGTTAGAAATTATAATACGAGATGGTAGTTTATTTTGATATCCTTTAAGTCAAGCGGTTTTCGTAAGATTTAATAATTCACATGTTAAAAGATGGAATAAAATAGCATGAAATGAATATGATGATTTTATGGTCAAGTCTATGTGGTAAAGACTCTGTTTCTAGCCGGTTTGACCAAACGGGTTTGGTCAAACTAAGATCTAGTCAGCCCCGTTTTGACTGATGACCCGTCGCGGGACTCGGGTCGGGGATTTGTCTTCAAGTAAGGTTTTATTTAATTATTGAATTAGCCTTAGTAGATATGAGGCGATATGTTATTTGAATATGATTTATATGCAATTAGTCACATGATAGGAAATTGTTTCCCGTGACTGTTTGATTATATGATATGTGTCGTGTTGACTAAGTACCCATAGAGAATTATGAGTATATGGCGTCTTGACCATTCTAATTCTAAATGAGTATCTTGGACCATGACATTGATAGGCCTTACTATCTTTAACGAGTATATAGTTCACAGCTTCATAGCTTTTGTGTCACGGCCTGGGGGGTTTATCTCCAAGTCGGGGCATGGCTGCCTAAGAGTTCCACTTTGGGAATGGGGCCAGCTTAAGTACTAGCCAACTCTGTCTAGGGGGTCGCCTAGTAGAGATTCTTGTGTACTGTTTTGTCATGAGACGGGGAATGGAATAGCTGTTGTCGCTAGGTCTGATCAGTCTAGGAATAGGATGTTTTCCTACCTTGTGGTATAGCCTCGAGTTACAGAAGTCGACTATTGACGGTACTAGGAACTTATGCCTGTTTGTAGACGTATTGGTCTTTCATGTTTGTATGATTCTATGAATCTTAGAAGGTGAGATGCAAGCCGGATAAGGTTGATAGAGTTTGGATTAACGGTTGTTAACTGATTCACATGATATTATGTTTGATTAGGGTTTGAGTGTATCAAGGCAGGTGTTTTAAAGGTAACCTCTGAGGCTAGATACCAGCTTCCTACCTAGTGTGATAGATGTTAACGGTTTCACCATTGATTAGGCTTTCATATGCTAGGTTATATGTTAGTTATTTGTTTCATAACATGAAAAGCATATCGTATTTGTTAAGGTTTGTATTTTCCATATACATCTCTTTTATGTTATTCATGTTTTATTAAACTCGACATTTCGTGGCTGGGAGAACTCGGAGTTACTCCCCACTGACTGTGGCTTCCGTGTTTATATATAATGCGGTTGGCAGGTTTTTGATGCATACTTTGGGTACATTGACGAGCTAGCGAGCGAAGTATTTACCTTGGACCTATATTCGGTTCTTAGGATTGTATATTATTATACACTCTTTATTTACGTATTTATACGGGAGATATGTCTCCCGTCTTGTATATTTCTTTTGTATAATATTATTTCCGTTTTGTAATGAACCTTTTTATTTAAGACACCTTTGTTATGTATTCTTATCTTTTACTTAGTTAAATTATTTTTTTTCTTTCCGCAAATTTGAGGGTGTCACACGAACTTACGTGAATTTGAGCAAGAAACGAATGAGTAGCGACGAATCTAAGCTTGATAAAAATGGAGTTTAGGTTTTGGTGGTTTGATAAGGAAGAAAGAGTAAGTGGAAATGAAGGAAGGAGATAGGTTTGAGGGAGTATATGAAGGAAAAAGTCAAGAAAAAGTCAAAGACGGATACTTTTCAGCGAATTTTAGTTTTAATTTTGGAATTTAATTTTCCGAGTCGAATTTAAAATTTCCGAGTTCGTATTTGGAATTTCCGCGAGATTCCATGTGAATCCCGTCTTAAGGCGACTTTGACTTTTATTGACTTTTTCCCTCATATTCCCTCATACTACACTTAACCTATTTTCATTCACACAAACACAATATTACTTCCTCACTAAGAAAACCCAAAGGAAACCTAGCCTCCATTTTCGATCAAGCTCAAAATCGTCACTACTCCTTCGTTACTCGCTCAAATTCACGTAAGTTCGTTTTATTCTTCCCCTCTTACCTTCCTCTATCCGTATTGGTAATAAAATTACCGTCTTTCTCGCTTTTTAAATTATCCGTCTTTCTCAAGGTGAAATATATTCATCTTTTATTACCAAATTGTAGGTGGAGACCACTAGGAAGGTTTAGAAATCGATTAAAGACGCGAAAAGGTAACGGTGAAGGGTTACTCGATATCATTTACGTGTTTTATGTGATTTCTAGGCTAGTAATCGTATGTAGATTATGGTTAGTATGCTTAGGGATTTTATTATTGATGATGGATGTTGTTTGTTGAGAATTGATATGAGAAGTGATGATTTATGATAATAGTTGATGATGGTTGAGTTTAGAGCAAATTGGAGTTGTCTAGACTCAAGTCACGGGCGTGAGACTCAAGTCACGGGCGTGAAATAGTGGCTGATCTTTTACCCTTGCGTAACAGAGTGTTTCACGGGCGTGAAATACAAGTCACGGTCGTGACTTGTGCAGTTTCACTACACTGACCCCTTTTTGTAAAATGATCATATCTCCTTCGTTACTTGCTTGTTTTAGGCTTGTGGCCTATCGTTGGAACCGTAAGAGGATAAGTTATCACCTCGACTTAGAATTTTTGTATTTGCATGTCTAGAACTCTAGTTATGACTGTTTGAAGTGAACCCTTGTTTTAGTTAGTTTCCAAACTTGTTGTTTTGGAGAGGTATCTATGTTTCTTATTTATTATGCTTCTTAAACTTTGTCTAATGCTTATGTATCATGTATTGATTCATGTTTATCATATTTACATTTATATAATGCCATATTCTCATGTTTTGTGACGGTTTTTGCTATTTCCCACTTTGAGTCGGTTTTTACAAACGATACGGTTTGAGCACTATTTTGTCTTGTGCTTTGTACTCTCATTCCCTTGGCTACCTCCATGTTCGTAAGGCTGGAATGTCGGAACGGGGAGGTATCCTACTGCTTAAATGCATGTGTTAGTGGGCATACGACGACGTTGTTGGGAGTTGAACGCTATGCGTTGATCAACCCGGCCGTCAAATGTTGTGTACTTGCGAGGTGGTGTTATTTGCATGTAGCGTACCGCTTGTTATGAGGCTTTTGCTCTTTTCTGCCTCTTTCGTGAATTGATCTACCGAGAATGTGGGTACTCGGCGTCTATGATTGACCGAGTCTTGGATGCGAAACGTGATCGCATCTCGAATCGGAAAATGTGATTCCCAGAATCTGGCCAGGTTTAGATTAGGAGCCTTATCGTTCCTACCAGGAGGAAATTAGTCTACATATACGAAATGGATTGAATCGTGTATGCGTTCAGGGAAATGTGATCACGTGGATGCCTTTTAATCATACTTGCCATGTACACGGTGCTAGTGCATTTCATTTACCGTGAGAGATGTCGTCTTTGTGTCGTCGTTCTTGAATGCGTGATTTCATGACTTATTATTCATGGTCATTGCATGATTGGGCATCGTCAATGTATTGGTACGTTTGAAGGGATGATTAAATAGATGGAATTATTTGTGATCATCGCATGACTTGGCAATGGTTGTTGCGAGTTCCATCTTATCAAAATTATACCGCTAACGGTGAGATGCAAGCCCTAGTGAGCGTATTCGGTTGCCTAAGAGTGTCTTCCCGAGTCTTTGTATAACATGATGGATTTCGGATTTGTATCTCTTATGCTCTTATCATTATATATCGAATTGCCTATCTATCCTTATCGTATCTCACATGTATATCTATATGTATGCATGCTCGACTTTTGTATTTCCTTCTATGTACGTTTAATGTGATATGGCTGGGAGAACCCGGAGTTACTCCCCACTGATTGTGGCGTTCATGTTTTTCATGGATGAACAGGTTGCTTGATTTGGATGGCTTTTTGCTTATGATATTTTGGGTTCGGGTGTGAGGTAGCGGGCGTTGCCCCTGGAAGAATTACCTCTAGACGTTATTTTAGCTAGTTGCTAATCACTTTGACATTTATAAAATTTTGAGAGACTTCGTCTCTTTGTTGTATTTCATACTTTAGTTTGTAATATTTGACACTCCTCGTATACTTCTTCTTGCATGTATAAAAGTTTTAAAAACTTCATATTTCCGCTATATAATTCACATGCTTGTATGTTTTATATTTCCGCATTCGCGAGGGTTGTCACACCTTAACCCGTCGACTTCCATTGACTTGTCTTGCTACTTGTACATGATGCTAGTGCGTGTCATTTACCGTGAGAGTGTGTATGCCTATAATTGATCATATGATGGATTTTATGCTTGATTGATTTGGATGCCCATGACTGGTTTGTATGTCGAGTCCCAAACCTTCTCAAGCATATGTCGCTATTGGTGGAATGCAAGCCCTTAGTGTTCTATATGGTTGACAAGGGGAGTCATCCCCGAGTCTTGTGTCGTATGATGATGATGGCTGATGGTTTCCTTTACTCATATATTGTTATTATCATAATGTTATTCACATATCCAGCATGATATATATGTTTACATGATTACATACTTGTTTATGAACGTTTTGATGTGATATGGCTGGGAGAACTCGGAGTTACTCCCCACTGACTGTGGCGTTCATGTTTTCATGAATGAATAGGTTTCTTGGATGGATATTTTCTTATTTGTGGGTTCGAGTGTGGGCTAGCGAGCGTTGGACTTGACGATTCACCCATAAACGTTCGTAGCTAGTTTACTAAACAAATTTTATGTCTGATTACGTTTTGAGAGACTATGTCTCGTTGTAGTCTTGTATACTGTAGTTGGTATGTATTTGACATTCCTCGTACTCTTCCTTCGGCATGTAAAAAGTTTCAAAAATATCGTATTTTCCGCTATTTAAATCACATGCTTGTTATGTTTTATTTCCGCTATCGGGAGGGTTGTCACACTTTGTGATTTTATCTTATAAAACAAAAAATACTAGTTTTATTTCCGCTATCGATTATGCATGCAACAACCAAAGCTCTTGATACCGCTTGTAAGTTTCTTAAACTCAATATTAGACATTTCTAATATCATAATATAAATAGTTTACTCTTAAACTATTAGGAACTTATGCATGCATAACTAAGATACAAAGAAGGAAGAAGAAATTGTTCCTTACATTAATTTGAACGGATTTTGGGCACAAAATAAGACTCCTTCCTACTTTGTTCTTGAGCTTAAAATATGAGGGATGAACTCCTAGTTCTTAGTATAAGAACTCTCCAATAAGTTGCACCAAGACAATACCCAAAAACTCAAATATTACTACACTAGTATAATTTGTGAGAAGCCTTTAATGTATTACTAATATGTCTATTACTACTCTTAGTAATATTATTAGTATTATTAGAACACAAGTGACATTTCTCAAATTTCTTTTTAGTATGAGAAGGGGTTTTTAGTGAGATAAGTATACTCCAAAATTATGAGATCAAGTAGTGTAGAATAAGAGGAAAACTAGTCCTCTTATTCATGCAATGGAACCGGCCACCACAAGGCATGGGGGAGAGTGAGCATGCCTCACATTTGTCTTCACAATACAATAGAGTAGAGTCTAGGTTTTAGGTAGTAATCATATTGTTTCTATTCTTAATAAGAACAACACTCAAACACCTAAAACTCAATTGAGCCAATCGTTACCGATTTATGTTATTTAATCATATTACAATAAGATATATTTCTCACTTACAATTTAAACTTGGTTCAATTTAAGGGATTAATTAATCTGTATCACTATACAATTAATTAATGTACATGATTAGGGGATTGCCCTTTAGGTGTGACCTCAAGGGATCGACTGATCACCACCGTCATATGACAGTAACGTCAAACTCAATTGAGCCAATCGTTACCAATTTATGTTGACCAGTTGACTATAATATACATCATCCCTTTGTATTCTTATTATTGAGATTTAGTTATGTGATCGGACTATTGTTGAGGACACTTACTCCAACAGATATGGCGCTAAATGAAGATAGTGCAATGTCTAGAGCAGCTGAGATGAGTTCTGAGAAGGTAACTCGGTTGATCGAGAAGAATGAGGTGATTACCAATGCCCTAAAGGGTTTGGGGAGACACCGAGAGGTTGTCTTTGATGCTACTACCATAAGCAGCACTATCTCACGTCATCGATCTACTACCTATGAGGGTACGTATGCACCAAACCTGCTAGACAACTGGCATCAAGAGATGGAAACTATTTTCGAGGTTGTTAACTGCCATGAGCGGTTACAAGTAGATCGGGCTGCGTTCTACCTGAGGGTTCAAGTGGGAAAGTAATGGTTTCGTGAAAGGTTGCCTATGAGGGATTACTACAAGGATCATAGGGACGATGCGGTACCTTGGGAGAATTCAAATCGGCAATGATGTCGAGGTTCGTACCTGAATATGTTAGGGGCAGGAAGAGATCTGAGTTCGATTCGTTTCGGTTGACAGAGGATATGACTGCTACTGTAACACCCGCGATTTTAGTAATTAGAATTTAACAATATTATATTAATATTAGCTAGTCTTAGTTTAGTATTAAATAAGCATTTTATTTAGTTGGGTAAAATCCGTGTCAAATCCGTCTCTATTCCGAGCCCATATTTGGGTTCTACTCGTAAAATCGAGTGGGTTAGGCCTCGCATTGAATAATGCGCATATGACTCTTTCCACTCACCAAAAAGCAATCCCAACATTACATTTTCACTCTTTAAGTTTCAGCCCCCTATTCACAACTCCATCTCCCTCTACTAAACCCTAAACCTCTATAATTACTCTCTCCAAGTTTCAAAGCTCAAAACCACCATGACTCCCTCATTCCTTACTCTTTCCTCTTGATTTTACTTGCTTTCTTCATCTTTTATTTCCCTTTTTCTTTTAAGGTAAGAAAGGTTCTACTTTGCACCACTTCGTTTTCTCCGTCTTTTTCAAAGATGAAATTTGTTCATCTTTTATCTTCAACTTGTAGGAGGAGACCTTCAAGATCCCGACAAAACCTATTTCTTGGTGGAGGAAGAAGAAGAAGACTATTGAAGACGTAAAAAGGTAACGGTGAAGGGTTACTCGATATCACTTTTTATATGTTTTACATGTTAGAAGAAGTATTCCATAGGAAAGTTGATTTCTTTGTGTTATTTCCACTTGAACATGTGTTACTACTGATTTACATGTTGATTTTCCTCTCATATGTTAATCTTATACAAGGTTATGTTAATGTTGTTGGATTTACTCATTTATTATGATTAGACTTGTGTTTGGTAATAAATGTTGTCTTATGTTGTTTTAAATGATAGTATGTAATGATTAGGTATGATTATGTTGCATTTAATAATAATTAGTAATAACAAATGAAGGAATTTGTAGTAATTGAATTTGAGTTGTTGTTATTTGTTAATTTTCGCGAGCCGTATGCCCTAGCCGGCGTACCGGCCGCCGCCCCCAAACAGGCTGGGAGTTCCCTGTATTGAAAATGGTAAAGTTGGGTGATTTTTAAAGTGTTGTGTGTCGCAGCCGGGTACCCGACCGTCGCCTACCCCAACCGGATGGGACTCCCTAATATTTGTTGATGTTTTTTGTTGTTGTGCGTGCCTAGCCAAGTAGTCGGCCGTCGCCTAGCCGCCTCGGAGCCTCCTTCTCCTCTTTTTCCTTCTTTTTCTCGGTTTGCCTATGAACCCCATCCGGGTAGTCGGCCGACGATCATACCCACCGGGTGGGAGTCCTGGCTCCTTTTTTATGTTGTTTCGGTTAATGGTGATGCTCATCCGGGTGGCCGGCCACCGGTCACTTGGGCCGGCCGGTACCCCCCTGACCTCTTTTCTTATGCCTTCACTTGAAATGGATTATATTGTTTGTTTAGCTTATAAACCGATGTTACGACATGTTTGTTTGTTTGTTTAGAATATATAATATCTCACGTGTTTTTATCATATGTTTAGTGATGGTTTAGCATGTTTCCCCTTTGAGTCAGTTTTGCCTTGAGTAATGGATTAAGTCTTACTTGTTGGATGATTTGAACTCTCATTTCCTGGTTGCACCTCCATACTCGTTAGACTTGATGTCGGAACGATAGGGGTAAAACCTTGATGCTTTTATGCATTTGTTTAGTGGGGATATGACGACGTTGTTGGGAGGCGAACGCAATGCGTTGGTCGACCCGGCCGTCAAATGTTGTATTCTTTCGAGGTGGTGTCATTTGCATGTAGCGTACTTTCTTGTTCATGTTGGCCTTTTCTATTATGTAGTTTTGTCAGAAGGTATTACTTGTGGTCTTTCCGCCACTTTCGCGTCGTTTAGCCAAATTTGGGGTAATCGACGTCCTTTGAGTTGATCGAGTCTTGGATGCAAAATGTTCATCGCATGTCGAATCGGGTACACGTTTTGTCCCGAGAATCTGGCCAGGTTTAGACTAGGACCGTATTATTATCGTCGTCCTACCGGGAGAAAATGAGTTGGTCGTGTACGAAATGGTTATCGTATACGGTTCAGGGAAACGTTTATCCCGTGGACAGTGTTGGTCATACTCGCTAAGTAAAGATGCTAGTGCGTGTCATTTACCGTGAGATGGTGTTTGCTTATGTTTCATTCCATAGTACTTGATTTGTTGGATGCTTCGTGTGGTTATGTCTATTGAGTCATGAACCTTCTCAAGCACATGTCGTTAATGGTGAGATGCAAGCCCTTAGTGCGTATGTGGTTGCCAAGAGGAGCCGAGTTAATACTGTATGACGATAATATAATGAATGTTTCACATGTTTAGTTAATGTTGTTATGAAATGCCTACTTATACTTCACATGATATGAATGTATGTATGATGTTATATGCTTATGTATTTGCTTATATACGTTTTCATGTGATATGGTTGGCAGAATCCGGAGGTACTCCCCACTAACTGTGTCATTCCTGTTTATGAATGAACAGGTTGTTTGCATATTCTTATCTTTAGGGGTTCATGAGTGAGCTAGCGAGGGATGGCCTTAGACGATTCACCTTGACGTTCGATGCTAGTTTACTAGACATTTATTTTAGACTTGACTACGTTTTGAGAGACTATGTCTCCATTATTGTATTTTTACTTTGATTTCTTTTTTTTTTGGTGAAAATGTAATGATATATTAATCACCATGCCAAATGGCATCACCAATTACAAAAACCAAGTTATATGATAAACATTACAAAGCCAACATAACTAGCTATCAAATGAATTACATCAACTGTCGAGCTTACACCATTGCACATCACGTGTAGTGATCATACCTAGCTCAATGACAGATAGTCTCATCCTTGTTTGATGTATGTTGTCCTAAATCAGGTGCTCAGGCCTTCTCACATATCCCTCAACTTTGCAGATATTCCTATCAATCCACACTTCATATTGCATAGCAGTCACCAAAGAGCAATAGACCTTCTTGACAAATCCTGAAATCTTCCTGATCTTCATAATAGCATTTGTATCAATACCTTCCCTTAGGTATAGTTGTATGCAATCTCCCAATTTAGTTAGACAGTGTTGAATAAATTGACATTCTGTGAATAGATGTCTGTGATTTTCAGCACGATCCTCACACATGTAGCAGTTTATTTCAGTACAGATGCCCATCTTGTTGAGCGTGTCAAGGGTGAGTGGTCTCTCTAAGTGAATCAGTCAACTTATGAAGCTATGTCTTGGTACATTCAACCTGTTCCACACAATTTCTTTCCACTGCACCTTACTCTTATCTGATTTGATAAGCCAATCATAACCCTGTGCAATCTTATAATCCATATCATTCTCCATCCATTTCCCTTGCAAGAATGCGGGCTTAAACAAGCTGATGAATTCACAAATTTTCCTCCAACCCCAGGAGCTAGAGCTGCTTGGTTTATAGCTTATCCAATTCTGCCCTTTCAAATACACCATATCAATCTATTTAATCCATAAATGATCCTTCTTCATCACAATCCACCATGCTAGCTTACCAACAGCTGCCATATTCCAAAATTTGCTATCAACAAGTCCCAATCCTCCATACTCCTTTCCTTGGCAGACGGTATTCCAAGCCACTATAGGGGCTTTTGAATTGGTTCTGTCCCCCTCCCAGAGGAAGTTCCTACAAAGAGCTCTCAGTTTAACCATGATCCCAGTAGGCAGGATAAAACTTTAAGCCCAGTAATTATGAACAGAGCTCGAAACAGATTTAACCAAAGTTAATCTATCAGAATAGGAGATTTTCCTCTTAATCCACCCCCTAATTCTAGCCATCATTTTATCAACAAGGATATTACAGTCCATCCTAATTAACCTCTTATGAGAAATAGTTACTCCTAGGTATTTGAAAGGAAGTTGTCCTTTCTTAAAACCAGTGTTCTCCAGAATAAAACTCTCAGTCTCAGAGGTCACACCATTCAACAACAGTTCAGATTTATTCTTGTTAATGTGGAGGCCAGAAGCTTTGGAAAAGCTATAAAAAAACCCTCTACAATCATAAAAATTGATCTTCTATCTCCCTTGCAGAACAACAGCAAGTCATCAGCAAACATTAAATGTGTGAATTTCATTCCCTTGCAAAGATGATGATGTCTGAAGCCAGGCATACCCCCCACCACATTGAGAATTCTGCTGAGGTATTCCATACAAAGTGTAAACAATAAGGGGGATAGGGGATCACCTTGTCTAAGGCCTCTCTTACCTTGAAAGAATCCATGAGGCTGACCATTAAGCACAATGGAATAGTTGACAGTAGTGACACACTGCATAATAAGGTGAATGAAATGCTGAGGAAAATTCAGATCATTGAGAATTTGAGTGAGGAATTCTCATTCTATAGAATCATAAGCTTTCCTAAGGTCAACCTTAATTATACACCTACGTGATGCCTTTTTCCTTGTATAGAGTCTAACCAAGTCCTGACTTATCAAGATATTCCCCATAATACTCATGTCCATAATAAAAGCAGACTGGGCTGGATTTATAAGATTCGTCAAAGTCCCAGACAGCCTCTTACAAAAGATCTGGGATATGATTTTATAGATTATGTTGCAACAAGCTATAGAACGAAAATCTTTAACAGAGATGGGATTTTCAATCTTAGGAATTAGGACAATATTAGTGCAATTAATTTGTTTGAGAATATTACCTGAGATAAAGAAATCTTTAACTGCATTACAAATATCACCATGAATAATATTCCAGCTGGCCTTAAAGAAACCACTAGAATAACCATCTGGCCCTGAACTCTTGTCCTCAGGGATGGAGAAGACGGCCTATTTGATTTCAGCATCATTAGGTACTTGGAAAAGGGTACTCTAGTCCTCCTGACAAACCCTAGCACCACTCAACATAATATTAGGGTAATAGTGGGAGATGGGACCACTTGTACCAAGAAGCTCCATATAGTAATCCTTGAAGGCATTGAGTATACTCTGAGGAATCTTATAGAGAACTCCATCAGTCCATGTGATCTGGAATACCTTATTCTGAATCTGCCTTTGTTTAATAAGCCTGTGAAACACAGCAGAATTGATATCTCCATTTTTTGCCCAACTAGCCTTAGCTTTTTGTCTTAAATAGTCCATTTTAGCCTGGCCTAGCATAATGGAACTAAGTCTAGTTTGGTGCTCAATGTCCATGAGATGCTTATTTATAAGGTCTTGTTGTAAAGTTTTTTGGCAGTCAATCATCATCTCATGGGCAACATCTGCATTTTTCTCTACATTAGAGAATAGGCTCTTATTCAGCTCTTGTTAATTATTTTTCAGCTTTTTGAGCTTAGTAATAACCTGAAAGATATATGTTCCTGTAACATTCATCCTCCAGCCTTCCTCAACAATACTCTTATAATCAGGTACCCTAATCCACATATTGAAGAACTTAAAAGGTTTTTTCCTCTAAATATAATCTCCCCCTTCCTCAATAATACAAGGGTAATGATCAAAATCACCTTCAGGACCAAAATGAGCATAATAATCAGGTTTCATTCTCAACCAACTGTCATTGACGAGAACTCTAGTAATTTTACTAAATACCCTGGTCCCACTTGGTTGTTTGTTGTTCCAGGTAAATAAAGTCCCCGGTGTTTGTATATCTTGTAATTCACAAAGCTCTAGAGTGTGCTGAAAAGGAAGTATCTCAGAGTCTTTTACAGGCAGCCCTATTTTTTCATTAGCAAATAAAACATTGTTAAAATCACCCATAACTATCCATGGGTCACTGAAAGTAATCCCAACAAGAGCTTTCCACAAAGGTATCCTTTCCTCAGGTTTATTGAATCCATAAACATAAGTAGTACAGAATTAACTATTATCCACCAAGCCAATCACCTCAAGGTGGATATGTTGAGCAGACATCTCTAGTACCTTGATAGTCACCTTATTAGCATTCCAAAGAACCATAATCCTGAAAGTCCATAGACCCTAATTAGACTCCTCTAATTAGTTACTAATTAACTTGTTAATTTAGTATTTAATGATCTATGTAACATGCATGCAATATAAAGGCATAAATAAACATAACATGAAATTTTCTTACATTGAGAAATTTCGGTATTTATGGGCACAATAAGAAACTCCTTTTCTTCATGATCTTGAGCTAAAACAAAGAGGATGATCTCCTTAGAATGAACTTTCAATGTAGAAAGTCTCCTTCCAACATGCACCCAAGACTAACCCAAACAATCACTATAATTTTAGACTAGAAAAATATAGTGACAAGTAGTGACTAATATTAGATTTATTACTACTCTAGTAATATAGGAATATTAGTTGTTTTGAGAGTTTTAGAGAGAAGTTGGAGGAAATAGCAAAACAAAGTGAAAAATTAAGCAAATGAAATGAACAACCAATATGTCCTTATATAGGCCATACTGGCCGGTCATGGTGCTCAAAATTGAGCCAATATTTTGCTTATTTTAATCCCATGCAAAATGGTAGAGTGTAGGATACTATATGATCATGTTCATGTGTCATACATGTCACAATCACATGTTTTAGTGTAAGAAAAGAAAAGAATAAAAATCATTCCTTCCACTACATGGAATCCGGCCTCTTCTAGGCTAAATGGTCCATTTTGATTTTTGATATTTGTCCCACAAATACTTATAATCATATGCTTAATTATCTAGTGTAATTAAGTGTTAATTTGATCATATAACAATTAAATTATTCAAATTAATAAATAATATATACATAAATTTTAAGTAATATTTTATCATAATATCAATATATAATGAGTCTCACAATGTCCAGTTAATTTATTTTACAACTCTTTGTAAAGATATTTAACTAATTACCTTTACCTCAAAATATATGCACAACCTCAACTAATTTAGTGAATTAACGATTAATTACTAAATTAAATCTTATTTAATCGTATTAAAATAAGACATAAAAATTATGCAATCAGTTATCATATAATTGACTAATAAACTTAATCTGAATGAGTTTCTAACTCAATTTCCAATAAATAACTCTCGTAACCAAACATATATCAAATATATATGTAAATAACTAATTAAAATGTATCATATACAAATAATTAGTTTACTGTTTGGGTTTCATCCTTTAGGTGTGACCGAAAGGGGTCAGTTGATCACCGCCGTAATACGATAATAACGTATAACTCTAGTCAGCTGATCCTTATTAATTTACGTTAATCAACTTACGTGGAGTATCTATATACTAGTCATCCCACGGATATTCCAAAATGAGATTTAATATATAAATGCACTATTGTGGAGGACAGTTACTCCAACAATCTCCCACTTGTCCGATACAAGTTGTGCATGTAGCCACACTATTGCGGAGAACTCCTTCTCCAACAATATCTCCCACTTGTCTCGACAAGTTGTGTGCTACCGATTCTCTTGTCTCTGTGTGTCACATCCTCCCACTCATCGCAAGGTGTCTTTCAAGTCGCACTTGCGATTGAAAAATATAAATAGAGTGGTTTCTCGATTTGGGAAAGTAACTGTCTGACCGGAAAATCTACCAGAGATCTCTTCCGAGCGTGGACACGCATTTCCAGTCACTTCTCCTCGAGTGGCCCGAAGATGTTAATTACCCAACGTGGCTGGACAATTCATGTTGACCCAACTTATATTATATAATGCAGATCACAATGACCCAGAAGGTGCCCATCGGCCTTCTATTACGGCACGACCTAGGACAAAAACCAAGGTCAATCGTAAACTACACCAACTCAGGTAAATTGTCGCCAGTCTAAAGAATCGAGTCATAGGAATAATATAGAAATCCCTGCCACGACCCGGCTTAAATAATTTTGATAAGGGATCCTATAAAGGTCACTGCCCGACAGAGTGTCATACAGTCTGCCTATGTAAACGACCAGTCATCTCTATGACTCCATGGCACTGAACTAGCCATTAATCGACTTACAACCTAGTCACTACGAGACGTCACCTCATATGAGTGACTAGGGACAATAGTACTAAGTTTATCTTGTTCACTTGAATTGTGTTCAACTTTTCATAAAACCAATTCAGATAAAACAAAGTATTGATATTTAGTCAAACTAAAATAAAGAGTTCATATAAAAATCGAACAATGAATGCAATTATCATATATGTAAACATTGATACAACATAAAATTATTACATATCATATAATCTAGAGGAATTCAGGTACTCGTCTTAATCCCATTGCGACGACATGCCCATCATGCTTAGCCTTTGAAAGAGGCTTGGTTAGAGGATCAGCGATGTTATCGTCTGTCCCAACCTTACATACATCAATTTCCTTCCTCTCCACATAATCTCTAATTACATGGTATTTCCTAAGTACATGTCTAGACTTGTTACTAGACTTGGGTTCCTTTTCTTGAAAGATAGCCCCACTGTTATCACAATACATCGTGATTGGATCTGCGGCGGTGAGGACTACCCCTAGACCTTCCATGAATTTCCGAATCCACACAGCTTCCTTAGCAGCCTCTGATGCTGCAAGGTACTCAGCTTCTGTTGTAGAATCCGCAGTAACGCTTTGCTTGAAGCCTTTCCAGCAAACAGCTCCTCCATTCAACATAAAGACATAGCCGAATTGGGATTTTAAATCATCCCTATCAGTTTGGAAACTAGCGTCCGTGTAACCCTTTACACGCAACTCAGTTTCTCCTCCAAACACCAAGAACGAATCTTTAGTTCTTCGTAAGTACTTATGTACGTTCTTGACGGCTATCCAGTGACTCTCACCTGGATTGGCTTGATAACGACTCGTCATGCTCAAAGCATATGCAACGTCGGGGCGAGTGCACATCATAGCATACATGATTGATCCAACTGCGGAAGCATAAGGAATCAATTTCATGCGTTCAATCTCTTTGGTAACGGAAGGACTCTGCGATTTACTCAGAGTGATACCATGACCTATGGGAAGAAAGCCTCTCTTAGATTCTTTCATTTTGAACCGATCAAGAATCTATCTATATAAGTTTCTTGACTTAATGCTAGTATCCTTTTGGATCTATTTCTATAGATCCGGATACCCAAAATGCGTTGTGCCTCTCCCAAATCCTTCATCTGAAAATGTTTCCCTAGTCACTCCTTTGTAGAAGTAAGCATTGGTATATCATTCCCAATGAGAAGTATGTCATCCACATACAAAATAAGGAAAGTTATTTTGCTCCCACTAAATTTCATGTATAAACATGGCTCCTCGACACTTCGAGTGAAACCATTTTGTTTGATAACATGATCGAAGCGATGATTCCAACTCCTGGATGGTTGCTTAAGACCATAAATGGATCTCTTAAGTTTGAACACCTTCTTAGGGTTGGATTTATCTACAAAACATTCAGGTTGTGTCATGTACACTTCCTCTTCTAGAATCTCATTCAAGAAGGCGGTTTTGACATCCATTTGCCTAATTTCATAGTTATGAAAGGCGGCAACCGCTAAGAGAATCCTAATGGATCGAAGCATAGCGACTGGGGCGAAGGTTTCATCATAGTGTAAACCATGAACTTGAGTAAAGCCTTTTGCCACCAATCTAGCTTTGTAGACATTATTATGTCCATCTATGCCAATTTTAAACTTGTAGATCCACTTGCACTGAAGTGGTCGTATCTTCTCAGGTAAGTCTACCAAGTCCCATAGTTGATTTCGCGCATAGAATCCATTTCGGATCGCATGGCCTCGAGCCAATGCGTGGAGTCGAGACTAGAAACGGCTGACATGTAGGTGGTGGGTTCGTCACTTTCAAAAAGTAACGAATCTCCATCTTCCTCGATACATCCTAGGTAACGGTCAGGTAGATGAACAATTCTACTTGACCTTCTAGGGACAACAACCGTTTCAGACGAGGAGGGAACGTTTTCCTCTACTTCATTCTCGGTTTGTGGCTCTTGAACTTCATCAAGTTCAAACTTTCTCCCACTGTGTCTATTAGAAATAATATCGTTTTCTAGAAAGACAGCATAGCGAGACAGAAACACTTTGTCCTCGTGACGGTTGTAGAAGTAATAGCCACTTGTTTTCTTAGAATACCCTACAAAAAGATATTTGTTGGATCTGGGTGCGAGTTTGTCGTTAGAATTGTCATGAATATACGCCTCGCAACCCCAAATTCTCATAAATGACAAATAAGGAGCCTTTCCTTTCCATATCTCATATGGAGTCTTATCTGCCGCTTTAGTTGGGCTACGATTTAGTGAAAAATTGCGGTTAAGATAGCAAATCCCCAAAATGAATCAGGAAGCTCTGTAAGACTCATCATTGACCGAACTATATCTAATAAAGTTATGTTTCTCCTATCGGACACACTATTTAGTTGGGGTGTTCTAGGAGGAGTCCATTGTGATACTATGCCACAATCTTTTAGATGTGAATGAAAATCATTATTTATATATTCACCACCATGATCGGATTGTAGGGTTTTAATCTTCTTATTCAATTGGTTTTCTACTTCATGTTGAAACTCTTTGAACTTTTCAAAAGCTTCACTCTTATGCCTCATTAAGTAGACATATCCATATCTACTCAAATCGTCGGTAAAGGTAATGAAATAGTTATAACCACCTCTAGCTTGGAGAGTCATTAGGCCACACACATCCGTATGTACAAGGCCTAATACCTCACTTGCTCGTGTTCTTTTTCCCGTAAAAGGAGCACGAGTCATCTTGCCTAAAAGACCAGATTTGCATATACCGTAAGATTCGTAATCAAATGGTTTGAGAAGTTTCGTTGAAACAAGTCTCTTTATGCGTCGTTCGTTTATATGACATAAACGACAATGCGAAAGGTATGATTGATTAGTTTCACCTAATTTGAGCTTATTACTCTCTACATGATAAATTTCATTAACATTATTTAGAACATAAATACCTCCAATAGAGACGGCTTTACCATAAAACACATCATTAAAAGAAAACGAACAACCATTGTTCTTGATTACAAAAGAGAAACCCTCTGCAACAAGCACGGATATGGAGATAATGTTCTTGGTCAAGGAGGGTACAAAATAACAATTATTTAAATACAATTCAAGACCACTAACTAAGGTGAGTACATAAGTTCCTATGGAAACGGCGGCTACTCTTGCTCCATTCCCCATGAGTAGGTCTACATCACCATTGGCTAGTGCTTGCACGTCCTTCAGCCCCTGTAAATGATTACAAAGGTGAGAACCACATCCGGTATCAAATACCCAAGTAGAAGTGCAAGCATAGTTAATATCTATCCTTCTTATCCTTCAAGTGCAAGCTCTTGTCCATGCCATGCATGTTATAGTTCGCCCAAGTTTGGGCGAACTTGGGAGGAAGTGAGTGAAGGATGCGTCCAACCGCTAGCTTCTTTGGAATCTTAACCCTTAGGCGCTCTAGGGTGTCCTCATGCTCAACCATCTTGAGCACGTGTGGGCCAACCTTTTGGCCCTTGTCTAGCTTGGCTTCAAAAAGCCATGTCATAGCATTGTATTGGCGTATGTCAGGTGACTGAGAAAACGCCAAAGTCACCCTCGAGAATATGTCACATGCTCCTAGGGTGATGTATTGTTGCTTAATACTAGAGGACATTGACCATATCAAGACCATCTTGACGTCATTGGATAGTTTCAAGTATTCCTTATAAGCGGCCTTGGCCGCATTAGTGGCCCTTGGGCCGGGTTCATTGGAGGGGTTTCGGTCAAGTAGCGCAAGACGTTATCCGATAATGCCGCACTCTTAATCATTTGCTCCCACTCGACGAAATTAGATCCTTCGTCTTTTAATATGCATTTGTCCATTACGGACCTTAGCCATGAGTCTTTGCCAAGTTGAACGGTATTGTTGTTATTGTTTGCCATTTGCGAATTGAATTACTACAACAAAATTACGAAATATTAACAGTCAATGTTATAAACAATTTTTACTTGTAAAAACAATTTTAAACAAGTCACTAATATAATGCCTCAGGAAATTATATAAGTGATTCCCAGACCCGCATATTAGATAAAAATGAACATGTTATGCCACCTTTATGTAATTAACGGTAAGTCAATACTTTGACTAATTCTACTCCTAGAACTCTCGATCGACGAATTTCATCTAAACCCGTCTCCTAGTCCCGAGATAACGCTTATCCTGTTGAGACCAACCCAATTTAGGCATGTGATCGCATCACCCTACTTACCCGAGGTAAAAAGGTTCACGTTGTGGTTGTCCTAATGAACACGGGATTCATAGGTGCTTTTATTGGTAAGGCTAAATCTCAATTCAATTATAAGTTGTGTGAGAGGTCTGGCCAATTTAGTTATTAATTGCCTATAAGTGAACTAAGTCGGCGAATTTTAAATAACGTTGAATTGACAATCGCGAAATAAAAATGCATGTTGGCGATTTTGGCATGAGCAGAAAACATAAACAAGCAATTAACAATTAATAAATCCTAGTATGGCCACCTAGCTAATCTTATTAACTAGATGATTACAAAATCATAAACCAACTCCTTGGTCCCTTGCCTCTTCATGGAAAAACTCCAAAATGGCACAGTCTTTTGGAACACCGACTTCGGAAATCTCCGTCTTCATAATAAATAATTACAAAAATACAAATGAATACATAGAAAATTCCTATTATACATTTGATCTATAAAATAAAATTATTAATTATTACAAAACGGCGATACGAGATCGCAATAAATTACAACGAATCGGTATTCCCTTACATTACGGGTAATACCAATTAACAATAATATAGGTCATACTAGGTACAACTTGCATTAAAATAAATAAATGACATTCATTCATTCATCATAAATAACATAAATAAAATGCTGTAAAAATCTTGCCAAAATCGCCCTTAACACTAGCCATACTCATTATAGCTCGGTTTTACGGATTTTATCGATTTTTTAATCATTAAAAATCAATAATCAACACTTAAATCATATTTAAGCTCAAAATAATTATATAATCTGATTTAGAACTCAAAAATAGTCCCCGCTAATTTTGTTTGTGTTTATTTAGTTTGATTTGATAGTATTTGCTAAATATAGAGGTTTAATCATAACATTTATGAAATAAACCCAAAATAAAATTAAACATCATAAAAATTTGAAACCAAAAATTTTTTACATTCTGAAATATTTCCAGGAACTCCAAAAAATAAAACATTTGTCCAAAAATTTTTAAATTAATTTAATGAACAAATAACTTTGTATTTAACGGTTTTATCAAATAAAACCCATTAAATATAGTAAAACAGTGAAACAAATTACGAAATTTCTCCAACAAGATATAAATCAGAATGTAAAATGTACCAAAAAATTGTAAGACCAGAAAAGGAATTTCAATTTTATGAACATTATAATCTCATATTATCGACTTTTATCTCATAAAAATCAATAAACTTGCAATAATTAATTAAAACTCACGAAATTTTACATACCATATGTAAGACATGCATGTGAGATAATATTAAAATTTCATCTCTAGAATCAACATTAAACTATTTTTAGTTAACTTTTAACATAGAATTTGCATGTTAACTCGGTTTAAAAGGCATAAATCATAATAAATAGCAAATAAATCCGTAAAATCACCAAACTTGTCCACAAACATTTTCAAGTCAGTAGGTATGCATGCACCAAATATTTGCGTCCAAATCAAATTTAAAATGTAATTTTTTATTTTATTGGTTATCTTATAACTTTAATAAAAATGCCCAAAATGAACATGCATGCTACAAGGTAGCTCTGATACCACATGAAAGTTTATAGACCCTAATTAGACTCGTCTAATTAGTTACTAATTAACTTGTTAATTTAGTATTTAATGATCTATGTAACATGCATGCAAATATAAAGGGATAAATAAACATAACATGAAATTTTCTTACATTGAGAAATTTCAGTATTTATGGGCAAAATAAGAAACTCCTTTTCTTATTGATCTTGAGCTAAAACAAAGAGGATGATCTCCTTAAAATGAACTTTCAAAGTAGAAAGTCTCCTTCCAACATGCACCCAAGACTAACCCAAACAATCACAATAATTTTAGACTAGAAAAATATAGTGACAAGTAGTGACTAATATTAGATTTATTACTACTCTAGTAATATAAGAATATTAGTTGTTTTGATAGTTTTAGAGAGAAGTTGGAGGAAATACCAAAACAAGTGAAAAATTGAGCAAATGAAATAAACAACCAATATGTCCTTATATAGGCCATATTGGCCGGTCATGGTGTTCAAAATTGAGCCAGTATTTTGCTTATTTTAATCCCATGCAAAATGGTAGAGTTTAGGATAGTATATGATCATGTTCATGTGTCATACATGTCATAATCACATGTTGTAGTGTAACAAAAGAAAAGAATAAAAATCATTCCTTCCACTACATGGAATCCGGCCTCTTCTAGGCTAAATGGTCCATCTTGATTTTTTATATTTGTCCCACAAATACTTATAATCATATGCTTAATTATCTAGTGTAATTAAGTGTTAATTTGATGATATAACAATTAAATGATTCAAATTAATAAATAATATATACTTAAATTTTAAGTAATATTTTATCATTATATCAATATATAATGAGTCACACAAAGTCAAGTTAATTTATTTTACAACTCTTTGTAAAGATAATTAACTAATTACCTCTACCTCAAAATATATACACAACCTCAACTAATTTAGTGCATTAACGATTAATTACTAAATTAAATCTTATTTAATCGTATTAAAATAAGACGTAAAATTTATTCAGTCAGTTATCATATAATTGACTAATAAACTTAATCTGAATGAGTTCCTAACTCAATTTCCAATAAATAACTCTCGTAACCAAACATATATCAAATATATATGTAAATAACTAATTAAACTGTATCATATACAAATAATTAGTTTACTGTTTGGGTCTCATCCTTTAGGTGTGACAGAAAGAGATCAGTTAATTGAAAGTCCTAGACCTCTAATTAGACTCCTCTAATTAGTTCATTAAATTACATTAACTTAATGATTTAGGATCTAGTTATCATGCATGCAAATATAAAAGCATAAAAGATAAGATAAGACGAAAACATCCTTACATTGGGTATTTTCGGTTCAATATGGGCACAATAAGAACTCCTTCTTATTGTTCTTAAGCATGAAATTAATGGATGATCCTCCATAAAACAACCTCCAAAGTAGAAGGTCTTCTTCTTGTTGCACCCAAGAATCAACCCAAATAATCTTAACTTATTATTAACTAGATAATAAGTAAGACATAATACTACTAATATTTGTATATTACTACTCTAGTAATATGTATATAATATTAGATTGCATGTAGGTTTTGAGAGATGTTGAGTTTTAGAAAGAGAAGTAAGAATAAGCATAATGAATTGAAGTAGTGCAAAATTGAACAACAATTGTTCAATATATAGGCCTTATGGCCGGTCACTATATGCCATATATGGCTCTTATTTTGCTTATTTTATTCACATGCAAATGACTTTGAGTGTTGGTAGTAATTGTAATGATAATGGTGTCATAACAAGTCATTATCATATGATGGAGTGTGGTAGTAGTAGAGAATAAACACTATTTTTCTCCACTTGAAAGATCCGGCCTCCACATGTGAAATGTGGTCCATTTTGATTTTTGATATTTGTCCCACAAATACTTATAATCATATGCTTAATTATCTTGTATAATTAAGTGTTAATTTGATCATATAACAATTATATGACTCAAATTAATAATCAATATACACTCAACTTTTAAGTGATATTTAACCATTATATCAATATATAATGGGTCCCACAATGTCCAGTTAATTTATTTTACAACTCTTTGTAAATATAATTAACTAATTACCTCTACCTCAAAATATATGCATAACCTCAACTAATTTAATGAATTAACGATTAATCATTAAATTAAATCTTATTTAATCGTATTAAAATAAGACGTAAAATTTATTCAGTCAGTTATCGTATAATTGACTAATAAACTTAAGTGGAATGAGTTCGCAACTCAATTTCCAATAAATAACTCTCGTAACTAAACGTACATATCAAATATATGTAATGCTCTAATTAAACTGTATCGTATACAAATAATTAGTATTCTATTTGGGTCTCATCCTATAGGTGTGACGTAAAGGGATTAGTTGATTACCGCCGTCATACGACAATAACGTCAAACTCTATTCAGCCAAGCGTTATCGATTTACGTTAATCAACTGACGTGAAGTACATGCCACGTATATTCCAAATGAGATTTATTATATATATGCACTATTGTGGAGGACACTTACTCCATCAATCTCTCACTTGTCCGATACAAGTTGTGCATGTAACAACACTATTGTGGAGGACTTCTCCTCCTACAATATCTCCCACTTGTGTCGACAAGTTGTGTGCTACCGATTCTCTTGTCTCTTTTGCGTCACATCCTCCCACTCATCGCAAGGTATCTTACAGGTCGCACTTGCGATTGAAAATTTATAAATAGAGTGGTTTTCTCGATCTGGGAGACTAAATGTCTGACCGAAAAATCTACGAGAGATCTCTTCCGAGCGTGGCCACGCATTTCCAGTTACTACTCCTCGAGTGCCCCGAAGATGTTAATACCCAACGTGGGTGGACAATTCCTGTTGACCCATCTTACACTGTATGATGCAGATCACCATAACCCAGAAGATGACCGTCGGCTTCCTTTCACGGCACGACCAAGGACAAAAACCAAAGTCAATCGGAAACTACGCCGACTCAGGTAAATGGTTGCCAGTCTAAAGAATCGACTCATAGGAATAAAATAGAAATCACCGCCACGACCAGGCTTCAACAATTTTGATAAGGGACTCTATTATGGTCACTCCCCGACAGAGTGTCTCCACAGTCTGTCTATGTAAACGACCAGTAATCTCCATGACCCCATGGTGCTGAACCAACCATCGATCGACTTACAATCTAGTCACTTCGAGACGTCACCTCAAATGAGTGACTAGGGACAAAACACTAAGTTCATCCTGCTCACTTGAATTGGGTTCAACTTTTCTTTCAACCAATTCGGATAAACAAAGTATTAAAATTTAGTCAAACTAAATAAGGAGTTTTTAAAGAAACTATAACAATGAATGCGATTATCTAATATTTGGAAAAATTGATACGTTATCAATAATTTCATATCTCATAATCTCTAGCAATTTAGGTACATATTTCAAACCCATTGAAATGACATGACTATCATGTTCAACCTGCAAAAGGCATGGCTAATGGATTAGCAATACTTGCATCTTTCCCACCGTTCTGATTGTTATTTCTCTTTGTCTACGTAATCTCATATTACATAAAACTTTCTGAGTACATGTCTAGGTTTGAATCTAGACTTAGGACTCTTGGCCTAAAGGTAGCTCCCACTGTTTTACCAGTATAATGGGATGGGATATACAGCTATAGGAACTACTTCTAGTCCCTCCAATACTGTCGAATCTAGGCTACTTTCATATGCATTATCATATGACGCAATGTACTCTATTTCCGTTGTGAAATCCGCAATGATAAACTGCCTGGAACACTTCCAGCGGATACATGACATTTATATTTGAAAATGTCACTCCTACTTGGAACCTTTCCAATAGTCTTTTCTGCTTGGAACTCTTTTAACAGATAAATCTTCTATAAAACACAGCCAGTTCGTGATTTCAAATCACTTTGATCAGTTTGGAAACTGAAGTCTGTGTAAACTCTTACACACAACTCACTATAAACTCCAAACGACATATCTTTAGTCCTTCGCAAGTACTTAAGAATGTTCTTTATGGCTATCAAGTGACTCTCACTTGGATTTGATTGCAAACGACTTGTCATGCTCAAAGCATGCTAAATGTCGCATTTAGTATACATCACAACGTATATAATTGATCCCGCAGCGGAAGCAAAAAGGAATCAATTATCATGTGTTCAACTTCCTTGAACTAGTCAAAGATCTTATCAATATAAGAATTTTGACTCAACGCTAATATCCTTTTAGATATATCTCCACAAATCCAGATATCTAAAAGATGTATTCTACTTCTCCAAAATCTTCCATCATTTAAAATGATCAATATGTTTCCACGTATAAGACTGATGAAAACCATATTACTCCTCATAAACTTCATGTATAAACATAATTCCTCGAGATATCGAGAAATATTTTATGACATGATTGAGACACTAATTCCAACTCTTTAGTGCTTACTTAAAACATCCTCTTAAGCTTGCAAATTAACTTAGGATAGTTAGGATCTACGAACCCACAGGTAAATATAAAATATACTACCTCTTCTAAAATCGTATTCAAGAAGGTGGTCCTTGAGGTCCAATTGACATCATACTATTATGATATGCTGTATTCGCTAAGTATATTCGAATGTATCGAAGAATTTAAGGTTGGTGCAAAACTCTTTGCCTAACCATTTATCTTTGAAAACATTTTAATGTTCATTCATGCAAATTTTGATCTTAAAAATCAATTTACATTGAAGAGGTCGTACTTCTTCAAGTAAACTTTACCAGGTCACATACCTGACCAACATGCATGGAGTCCATTATGAATCATTACGAATCGCATGACTCTAAGTCATAGCAAGAAGTTGAGACTAGAAACAGTCTTTTATAAGTCACAAATTAGAATTCATCACTATTAAGGAGTGATAAAATTTCACCTGACCTCTTAGGTTCCGAAGAAACAACTACTGAATAAGCAATGAGGAAAACCTTTTCCGGACCATATGCTCAGTTTGTGGCTCTTGAAACATTTTCTCCCACTCTCTCTTATCAAGAAATAATCGAATTTTTATTGAAAGACAGCATCACGAGTCACAAACGCTTTGTTCTCGTGATCAATGTGGGATTATTGAGCACTTGTTTCATTCAAATAACTTATAAATTAGGTACGCTACCTACCCATATTGTATATGAAATCAGACTGTTATAAATGTGCTTTAATATGTTGGGAAAAGAAATAGCAGACAAAAAATTAAGATCCCAAGGTTAGTCAAATGGCTCATTTTGACTTAACAAAGACAAAACCATATCGTATAAGGTTCCGTTTCTCTATTCAACAACGCCTTATCTCATAATGTGTGTTAGAGAAGTTAACTCGTGAAACTATTTCACAATACTCTTGGTGAAAATCAAAGTCAATACTTAGATATTTATAGTTACTATTTAGTCGTAAGTCCTTGATCTAATACTCTTAGTGGTTAACTACTTCTTATTCAGTCAGTTATTTTATTCACATGCATAATGGTAGTGTATGGGATTGTATAATGATAATGATCATGTGTCATACATGTCATAACATAAGGTGGAGTGTAGGATTAGATGAGAACAATCATCATTGATCTCCACTAGTACTATATCCGGCCTCCACTAGCAAAATGTGGTCTATTTTGATTTTGGATATTTGTCCCACAAATACTTATAATCATATGTTTAATTATCTTGTATAATTAAGTGTTAATTTGATCATATAACAATTATATGACTTAAATTAATGAACAATATGTACTTAACTTTTAAGTGATATTTTACCATTATATCAATATATAATGGATCCCACAATGCCCAGTTAGTTTATTTTACAACTCCTTGTAAATATAATAAACTAATTACCTCTACCTCAAAATATATGCATAACCTCAACTAATTTAATGAATTAACGATTAATCTGGTTGTGTTTGTTATTGGACCACGCATATTCTTATGTAATAGGGCCAATAACTCACTAGTTCGATTTCCTTTTAAATAAAAAGGGCACGAATCATCTTGCCTTGAATACAAGATTCGCACGCACCATAAGATTCAAAATCAGATGGTTTAGAGATAGTTGTCAATACTAGCCTCTTAATGTGCTACACAATCCAGAATTAAGATTAGATTAGGGTTACCAATTTTGAGCATTTTACAATCTATATGACAAGTTATTACTAGTTTAGGTCAAGAATATAATTACCTTTCATTGGTATGGGATAACCATTGACCAAGTATAGGCATAAAACGATACAACGCTTGTTCTATTCACAAAAGTGAAACACTTGTGTCGTACACTAAAGTGGATACTATATTCTTTACTTAGAGGTCATGTACATAACAACGTTTGTTAAAGTACATCTCTAAATCCAAAACTAGATTGATCACATTATAACTTTTATATGTCTTTATAGAAATAAAACTACAATAGTTATATTTCCCTTGTACGTCGACATTTAATCATGGTTAGTCGTCATACGATCATTATTATATGCATTGAATACATCGATGAAAACCATAATGGGTATCTAATATCCAAACTTGCATTTTAGCAAAATAAATGTCGATCATATAGATATTATGGGTGAAAATAGTACACCCAATTTCTAACTCTTTAGAAAACCTGGGGCAGATTCTTTTCTTGTGTCCTTGATAAGTGAATATTTGTATGGTTTTAACCCCCAATTTAGCTCGGTTTTGTATGTCATTTGTGCTTTGTTAAGCCACTTTATGAGCTAATATCGTCTTCTAGGCGAATTCCTATGTTCTAACCTGTTTTGTAGGGAAAGTGACGTTTCTACGCCATTTTTCTATATTCCCGAGCATTTGCCTAGAACCCGACGATTTGAAGAAGAAAGCTTGACCAAGTGAAAGGCATTTCAAGAAGGTTCACTAATTCAAAAGAGAGAAGAAGCAAAGACGGTTTTCGTAGTTGTCGGAAGATCAATCAATTAGGCGGAAGCAATCATCGCTTTACATCAAACCCTATCAACAAACCCGACTCAAGAGGTCAAGGGGGATGATGGAAGTCAAGTCAAAGCGAAGGAAGATGAAACGTTAGTCAAATACTTCTAGCTGACAACTTACCCGATCGGGTAAGTGTGTACCCGATCGGGTATGTGTGCTGCTTCGAGCATTGCGGCTCCTTCATCCTATTTTTGACCTATGTGTTTAATGCCCGACCTCTTCTCCACGAAACCCTAATACTATAAATAGATGCTCTAGCCCTCATATCATATCATCCATCTCTACACACAACATCTCTTCTCTCCTTACATTTCTCTTTAGTTTAGTTCTTCTTCCTTCTTAGTTTAGTTTAGTTTTAGTTTTCTCTAGTTTAGTTTAGTCTAGTTCTAAGTTTTCTTCATTTGTAGTTGTTCTAGTTGTAGTTGGAATTCAAGTTTCCGGGTTTGCATTTCCTATTCGAGTTCTTATTCCATTTCAATCTTTGCTCATACTTTTTCGGTAATCTTTATTCTCGTCTTTACATTATAGTTTCATTTTCTTTTAGTATTTCCTTTATCATGTTTATCATTCTTAGTTTTATAATCTTAGTTTCCTTTTCATTGTTAATCATGCATAAGTAGTCACCCTTCTAGGGTGTAGGATAGCCATGTGAGATTAATTAAAAGATGATAATTGGATAAAAGAAATTGTGCCTTTAAAACGTTGTGTCTATGCATGTTTGGATTGTAACGATAGTTATCGACTTTTGGCCAAAATCATTTGACTAGTATGGAATTCTTTTCCAAGGTAGACATACGAGAATTGAATAGACAAAGCATGACATGGTAGATTAAGACCTAGTAAATCGCACTAAAAGCCTGCTAGACCATCTGATCTATGATTGTAATGAACACACCATTCTTACGAACGCTCAATGAGTTATTTGCATATCCTAAATCCAATTTCATCAATATGTTAATCTACATGTGTGAACCTACTTCCCTAGATTCTTTTCTTTATTGCATCGTTATTATTTAGTAATTAGTGACAAACATTTGCCAATCGTCCAAGGTAGAGTTCTAACCACAACTATTCACAAGTATCTCCCGTCTCCCCGAGATCGACCCCTTACTTCCCTAATTACATTAATTTGTTGTTAGCCTAGTCTGGGTTATTTATCTTTGATTTGGGTACGCGACAACCCTGTCACTCCTACACTGTAAGAATTGAATCATCAAAGGTTGGGTTTGACACCTTGCTTAGATATTGACTGTACTATTCAAAATAGACTTGCCTTTTTCCCTCGCCTTGTGCCAACATCGTGCCAACCTACTCTTGAACCTCGTTTTATTCTTAACAATTAAGAATATAAACATTTCTTTTTAGAGCTCCCACTCACTTTTATGAATCTCTACCTAGACAAGTAGATTAGAATTATAATGAAGATAACTCTTTATTTCATTCATGGTTTTACCTTCAAAAAGGATAAACCTTTCATAAAATGACTACGGTATTTGGTTAATCGTGATTTCAAATAAATCGAGAAACCTAGTCGTCCCAACTGATTTGGCCTCTTTTGAGGTAAGCCTCGATAAGGAGCATTATGACGACATACGAAAAATTAGAAATATTTTCTTTGGAGCAAAAACATTGATGCACCATTGTAATAAGGAGATGTCACTAAAAAATAAAATCAAAACGTTTTTGATTAAGTGTGACATATTCATATACTCTTCATAAGATATATTTGCAATGGTTAAAGTGAGGATCAAAAGAAAAATCATTTTGTCTTTAGCTACGGTGGTTTAAACGGAGATCGCAATCAAAATGCTACCGTATAAAATAATGGAAACTCCTTTCCACGATTGAACGGATTTACAAGTTCCTAGAAGGAAGAAATATTTGTCATTGCGCGAATAAATAAAAATAAATAAATATCAACGGAAAATAAACATTCATTGCTTATATATAATTCACTTGTAAAACAATTTTAACAAGTCACTCATATAATGACCCCTCACGAAATAATATAAGTGATTCCAAGACCCATCTTTAGACAAAAAAAAAAGTCATCGTATGCTACCTTTATCTAAAAATGGTAAGTCAATACTTGACTAATTCTACCCTTAGAACTCTTGGTTGACGGATTATAACTAAATCCATCTCCTAGTCCCAAGATAACGCTTATCTCCTTGAGTCCAATCCAATTTTAGCTTGTGATCGTATCACCCTACTTACCCGAGGTAAAAAGGGACCCACGAGCGTGGTAGCCCTAATGAACACGGGATTCATAGGTGTTACTAATTGGTAAGGCTAATCTAAATTTTTTTAAGTCATGTGAGAGGTCTTGTCAATTTTGTTATTAATTCCTTATAAGCGAACTAAGTCGGTGAATTTTGAATAACTTTGAATTGACAATCGAGAAATAAAATGCATGTCGGCGATTTTGGCATGAGCGGAAAAATAAAGCAAGCAAATAATAAATCCTAGTATGGCCACCTAGCTAATCTAATTAACTAGTAGATTACAAAATCGGAAACCAACTCCTTGGCCCCTTGCCTCTTCATGGCACCGTCTTTTGGAACACCGACTTCGGGAATCTCTGTCTTTATAATAATTAATTACAAAAAGATACAAATAAAAATTCCTATTATACATTTGATCTAAAATGAAATTAAATTATTACAAACGGCGATACGAGATCGCAAATAAAATTACAACCGAATCGGTATTCCCTTACATTACGGGTAATACCGATTAAAATAATCTAGGCCATACTAGGTACAACTTGCATTAAAAATTAAATAAATGACATTCATTCATTCAACAATAACAACATAAATAAAATGCTGTAAAAATCATGCCAAAATGGCCCTTGATACTTATCATGCTCATTCTAGCTCGGTTTTATGGATTTTATCGATTTTTAACCACTAAAAATCAATAATCAACACTTAAATCGTATTTAAGCTCAAAATAATTATCTAAACCGATTTAGAACTCAAAATTAGTCCCCACTAACTTTGTTTGTATTTAATTAGTTCGAATTGATCGTATTTGCTAAATATAAAGGTTTAATCATAACATTTATGAAATAAACCCAAAATAAAAAATAAAACTCATAAAAATTTGAAACCAAAAATTTTATACATTCTGGAACATTTCCAGGAACTCTAAAAACCAGAAACATTTTCGCAAATATTTTGAATAAATTTTATGAACAAATAACTTAATATTCAACGGTTTTATCAAATAAAACCCATTAAATATAGTAAAATAGTGAAACAAATTATAAAATTTCACCAATATGATATAAATCAGATTATAAAATGTACCAAAAATTTTTAAGACCATAAAAGGACGTTTCAATTTTATGATCATAACAATCTCACTTTATTGACTTTTATCTCATAAAACTCAATAATCATGCAAAACTTAATTAAAAGTCACGAAATGTTACATACAGTATGTACAACATGCATGTGAGATCATATAAAAATTTCATGGCCAGAATCAACAAGTAACTATTTTTAGTTAACTTTTAACATAAAAAGTGCATATGAACATGATTTAAAGGCCATAAATCAAAATAAATAGCAAATTAATCCCTAAAATAACCAAATTTGACCAAACCCATTTTGAGGTCATTAGGTATGCATGCAAATCAAAAATTTCGTGCAAACCAATTTTTAACACAAATTTTCAATTTTACCCAAGTTATCGTATAACTCGAATTTAATGCTTAAAATCGACATGCATGTAACAATTGAGCTCTGATACCACATGAAATTCCTAGAACTCTAATTAGACTCCTCTAATTAGTTTATTAAATTATATTAACTTAATGATTTAGGATCTAGTTATCATGCATGCAAATATAAAAGTATAAAAGAAAAGATAAGACGAAAACATCCTTACATTGGGTATTTTCGGTTCAATATGGGCACAATAAGAACTTCTTCTTATTGTTCTTGAGCATAAAATTAATGGATGATCCTCCATAAAACAACCTCCAAAGTAGAAGGTCTCCTTCTTGTTGCACCCAAGAATCAACCCAAATAATCTTAACTTATTATTAACTAGATAATAAGTAAGACATAATACTACTAATATTTGTATATTACTACTCTAGTAATATGTATATAATATTAGTTTGCATGTAGGTTTTGAGAGATGTTGAGTTTTAGAAAGAGAAGTAAGAATAAGCATAATGAATTGAAGTAGTTCAAAATTGAACAACAATTGTTCAATATATAGGCCTTATGGCCGGTCACTATATGCCATATATGGCTCTTATTTTGCTTATTTTATTCACATGCAAATGACTTTGAGTGTTGGTAGTAATTGTAATGATAATGGTGTCATAACAAGTCATTATCATATGATGGAGTGTGGTAGTAGTAGAGAATAAACACTATTGTTCTCCACTTGAAAGATCCGGCCTCCACATGTGAAATGTGGTCCATTTTGATTTTTGATATTTGTCCCACAAATACTTATAATCATATGCTTAATTATCTTGTATAATTAAGTGTTAATTTGATCATATAACAATTATATGACTCAAATTAATAATCAATATACACTCAACTTTTAAGTGATATTTAACCATTATATCAATATATAATGGGTCCCACAATGTCCAGTTAATTTATTTTACAACTCTTTGTAAATATAATTAACTAATTACCTCTACCTCAAAATATATGCATAACCTCAACTAATTTAATGAATTAACGATTAATCATTAAATGAAATCTTATTTAATCGTATTAAAATAAGACGTAAAATTTATTCAGTCAGTTATCGTATAATTGACTAATAAACTTAAGTGGAATGAGTTCGCAACTCAATTTCCAATAAATAACTCTCGTAACTAAACGTACATATCAAATATATGTAATGCTCTAATTAAACTGTATCATATACAAATAATTAGTATTCTATTTGGGTCTCATCCTATAGGTGTGACCTAAAGGGATCAGTTGATTACCGCCGTCATACGACAATAACGTCAAACTCTAGTCAGCCAAGCGTTACCGATTTACGTTAATCAACTGACGTGGAGTATCAAAATATACTAATCATGCCACGTATATTCCAAATGAGATTTATTATATAAATGCACTATTGTGGAGGACACTTACTCCAACATTAATCACCGTCATAATACGACAATAACGTCTAACTCGAGTCAGCTGATCGTTATTGATTTACGTTAATCAACTGACGTGGAGTATCAATATACTAGTCATCCCACGGATATTCCAAAATGAGATTTAATATATAAATGCACTATTGTGGAGGACACTTACTCCAACAAATCCTACCACCATTATGACTACAATGATTTGTCACATAAGACCACCCAGTACACACATTAAGAACAACTTTATTTAGAGACACATGTTTAACCCTTGTCTCAAGGAGCCCAAACATGTCAACATCAGAATTGTGCAAAAACTATTTAATATATCTTTGTTTATCTTCACTTCTCAGGCCCTTAACATTCCACATTCCAAGTCTATTCATGGGGGCAGAGGTATTGCCACCTCCCCCCTTTATCCACCATTTCACCAGATAGGCTCATTGCACTATTAAACTTCAGAGCAAAAGTAGTCTCTTGACCCCTAGGCAGTCTAGATTCATGCCTTGTTAACCTAGTAATTATTCGAGCAGGAGTAAAAACAGAGCCCTGGTTGATATTCAGAGGGGTACTAGCTCATCCTCAAACACCACTTTATCAGGGAATTTTTGATCAATTTCCACTTCAACTAACACCTTAGCATATCCTAACAGAGATCGAGATAGAGTAAACTCGTCAATTCTGATGAACCTCCTAACTAAGGATGCCAGTTTTGCAAGACAATTATCCCCCCAAAATTTAAGGTCTTATCCCACTAATTTAATCCATATAGGTACTTTTTCACCGAGACTTTATCCATCTTCACATTTTGATTCCATGAGCATAGAATAACTGGCTTCCCCTCAAACAACATAATATCCCTTCTTAACACCAATTCCTGATGTTCCAATTTACCAAATCTTACAACAAATAGTCCATTAGGTAAGAAGGATATCTTAGAAATATCAAATTCTGAGAGATTCCTCCTCAAAAACCCATCTAATCTCATTCTAGGAGGGTTAGCCCCCATGACATATCCATATAGTGTACTATTCCAGTAATTAATTTCATCCTTAACATCCTCAAGGGTGATTTTAAGAATATTACCTATTGGTGAAGACGCTACAGCCGTATGTTCACAATTGGAAGTCACTTGTCCACTCTTAAGTTTCCTTGAGCCTGTTGGAGTAGGTGTCCTCCACAATAGTGCGCCACATAATAAATCTTATTATGGAATATAATTGGGATAAATATTGACTATGTATATGATTAGTCAGTTGATTAACGTAAATCAATAACGGTTGGCTGACTAGAGTTTGACGTTATTGTCGTTTGACGACGGTGATCAACTGATCCCTTTCGGTCACACCTAAAGGATAAAATCCAAATAGTAACTAATTATTTGTATACGATACAGTTAATTAGTACATTACATATATTCGATATGTACGAGAGTTAATTATTAGAAATTGAGTTAAGAACTCAAATTCGATAAAACTTATTTTTCAATTATGCGATAATTGACTAAATAAATTTATATCTTATTTTAATACGATTAAATAAGATTTAACTTAGTAATTAATTGTTTAATTACTAAATTAGTTGAGGTTTTGAGATAGAGGTAATTAGTTAATTATATTTACAAGGAGTTGTAAAATAAATTAACTAAGCATTGTGGGACCCATTATATATTGATATAATGGTAAAATATTACTTAAAATGTTAAGTACATATTATTTATTTAATTGAGTCATATAATTGTTATATGATCAAATTAACACTTAATTATACAAGATAATTAACCATATGATCAATAAGTATTTGTGAGACAAATATCAAAAATCAAAATGGACCAAACTAGACCATTGTGGCCGGTTGGTATGTAGTTAGAATGGTGATGATTGTTGTTCTTATTTATACTCTTTAGTTACTAATTGAAAGTGACATAACAAGTTGAAAACAATCATCACTTATACTACAACACTCCACTCAAATGCATGTGATCAAATTGAACAAAATAATAGTCCAATTTTGGACATTGAGGTCCGGCCAAATGGCCTACATAATGAGCAATTTTGTTGTTCATTTTTGATGACTTGATTTTGTGCAATTTCTTTACTTCTCTCTAAAATTCTTCCTCTCACTAAATACTCTCATATACTAATATTTCCTAAGTATTACTAGTGTAGTAATATAGTCTAATATTAGTAGTATAATATCTATCTTATTATCTAGTTAATAATAAGGGTAGATTATTTGGTGTCATCTTGGTGCAACTTGAAGAGGTCTTCTAGTTGGAGATTTCTTGTGTTCATCCATATTTATAGCTCAAGAACAACAAGAAGGAGTTCTTGTTGTGCCCATATAATTTCCATATCAATGTGAGGAAATTTCTTCTTTTATATAAATGTCTTTATATTTGCATGCATGTTACATAGATCATTAAAACTAAATTAATAAGTAATTTAGTAAATAATTAGAGGAGTCTAATTAAGGTCTCTGGACTTTCATGTGGTATCAGAGCTAGCTTGTAGCATGCATGTTCATTTTGGACATTTTTATTAAAGTTATAAGATAACTAATAAATCAAAGATTTTGAGTTAAAATATGATTCTGACGAAAATTTTGGTGCATGTATACCTACTGACCTCAAAATGTTTGTCGTCAAATTTCGTGATTTTAGTGATTAATTTGCTATTTATTTTGATTTTTGGCGTTTAAACCGAGTTAACATGCATTTTATGAGTTAAAAGTTAACTAAAACTAGTTGCATGTTGATTCTGGACATGAAATTTTAATATGATCTCACATGCATTTCTTACATATTGTATGTAAAATTTCGTGACTTTTACTTATGTATTGCATGTTCATTGATTTTTATACGATAAAAGTCGATAATATGAGATTATAATGTTCATAAAATTGAAACGTCCATTTCTGGTCTTGAAATTTTTTTGTACATTTTACATTCTGATGTTGATACTCTTGGTGAAATTTCATAATTTTTTTCACTGTTTTACTATATCTAATGTTTTTATTTGATAAAACCATTAAATACAAAGCTATTTGTTCATAAAATTAATTTAAATTTTTTGAGCAAATGTTTTTTATTTTTATAGTTCCTGGAATTTTTCCAGAATGTACAAAATTTTTGGTTTCAAAAGTTTATGATGTTTATATTTTATTTTGGTTTTATTTCATAATTGTTATGATTAAACCGTAATATTTAGCAAATGAAATCAAATCGATCTAATTAATGACCAAAAAAAATTAGTAGTGACTAATTTTGAGTTCTAAAACAGTTTAGTTAATTAGTTTGAATTTAAATGCGATTTAAATGTTGATATTGATTTTTAATGGTTAAAAATCAATGAATCCCGAAAGAAATCGAGCTACAATGAGCATGAATTGAACTTAGGACGATTTTGGCATGAATTTTTGCAGCAATTTAATTTATTTTATTTATGTTTGAATGAATGAATGTCATTTATTTAATCATTTATGCAAATTTTGTACCTAGTATGGCCTAGTTAATTTTTATCGTTATTACCCGTAATGTAAGGGAATAACGTTTTGGTTGTAATTTTATTGCGATCTCGTATCGCCGGTTTGTATAATTTAATAATTTTATTTTATAGTATAAATGTATAATAGGAATTTGTATATTTGTACATTTGTAATTATTTTTATGAAAACCGGTGGCTCCCTTAAGACGGTGCCATTTTGGAAGGTGTTCCAAGTGAAGAGGCAAGGGACCAAGGAGTTGGTTTCCGAATTTGTAACTATCTAGTTAATTTTGATTAGCTAGGTGGCCATACTAGGATTTTATTGTTGCTTGATTGCTTGTTTATTTTCGTTCAGGGCAAAATCGTCACACATGCATTTATTTACCGTTATTGTCAATTCAACGTTATTCCACCATTCACCGACGTAGTCGCTTATAGGGATTACTAACAATTTGACAAGACCTCTCACATAACTTACAAAAAAAAAACAAAAAATTGAGATTTACCTTACCAATTAGTAACAACCTATGAACCCCGTTTTCCTTAGGGCTACCACGCTCGTGGGTCCCTTTTTACCTCGGGTAAGTAGGGTGATACGATCACAAGCTAAAATTGGATTGGACTCAACGAGATAAGCGTTATCTTGGGACTAGGAGATGGATTTAGTGGAAATCCGTCAACCAAGAGTTCTAAGTGTAGAATTAGTCAAGTATTGACTTACCATTTTTAGATAAAGGTAGCATGCGATGACTATTTTTGTCTAAAGATGGGTCTTGGAATCATTTATATAATTTAGTGAGAGGTCATTATATGAATGCTAAACTTGTTAAAAAATTTTTACAAGTGAATTATATATAAGCAATGAATGTTTATTTTCTGTTGATATTTATTTTTATTCGCGCAATGACAATTATTTTTCTTCTATGAACTTATAAATCCGTTCAATCGTGGAAAAGGTTTCCATTATTTTATACGGTAGTATATTGATTGCGATCTTCGTTTAAACCACCATAGCTAAAGACAAAATGAATTTTATCTTTTGATCCTCATTTTCACCGTTGCAAATGTCTCTTATGAAGAGTAAATGAATAAGTCACACTTAGTCAAAAGCGTTTTTGAATATTTCGTGACGCCTTCTTATAACAATGGTACATCAAATTTTTTGCTCCAAAGAAAATATTTGTATTTTGGTATGTCGTCATAATGCTCCTTATCGAGGCTTACCTCAAAAGAGGCCAAATCAGTTGGGATGACTAGGTTAATCGATTTATTTGAAATCGTGAACAACCAAATACCGTAATCACTTCATGAAAAGTTTATCCTTTTTAAGGTAAAACCATGAATGAAATGAAGAATAGTCTTCACAATAATTCCAATATACTTGTCTAAGTAGAGATTCATGAAAGTGAGTGGGAGCACTAAGAATGATGTTTATATTCTTAAATTGTTAAGACAAGGTTCAAGAGTAGGTTGGCTCGACTTTGACACAAGGCAAGGGAAAAAGGCAAGACTATTTTGAATAGTAAAAGTCAAAACCCAAGCAACGTGTTGAACCCAACGTTTGACGATTCTATTTTACAGTGTAGGACACAAGAAAAGAATCTGCCCCAAGTTTTTCTAAAGAGTTAGAAATTGGGTGTACTATTTTCACCCATAATATCTATATGATCGACATTTATTTTGCTAAATGCAATTTTTGGGTATTAGATACCCATTATGGTTTTCATCAATGTATTCAATGCATATAATAATGATTCGTGCGACGACTAACCATTATTAAATGTCGACCTACAAGGGAAATATAACTATTGTGTTTTATTTCGTTATAGTAGACATATTAAAAGTTTATTAAGTGATCAATCTAGTTTTAAGGATTTAGAGGTATAACTTTAA
>JAIUZE010047117.1:0-15752 GCA_022085475.1 Heliosperma pusillum | reverse complement strand
TACAACTTAAACAGTGCAATGAAGAGCCCTATGCTTGAAGAGCCTTGCTGTTTTCTTGACATTGTCGACTCAATCATTGATGAATCTCTGTACCCATCAATAATTGGGGATCCTTTAGAAGCAATTTTATTGTTAGAGGATATCTCTCAGAATGACAATTTTGAGATCAGTGAGCTGGAAAAGGACTTGACTGGTAAAGAGATACCGTCTGAAGAAGTTGAGAAGTTTATAAGCTTAATTGATACTCCTGCCAAGGCGGAAGTGCATAAACCTGACCTTAAACCTCTTCCCTCAATTCTAAAATATGCTTTTTTAGATGAGTCTGAATATTGCCCGGTCATAGTGAGTGCTCTTCTAGATGAAAATCAGTTAAACTCACTATTGATTGTTTTGAGGAAACATAAAAAGGCAATAGGCTATAAACTTGAAGACCTCACAGGCATAAGCCCTGACTTTTGCATGCATAGAATTAACTTAGAAGAAGGCCAAAGACCTTGTGTTCAAGGTCAATGCCGTCTTAACCCAAACATGCAAGAGGTAGTTAAAACTGAAGTTCTGAAATTGCTAGATGCTGGCATAATCTATGCAATTTCTGACTCAAAATGGGTTAGCCCTGTCCAAGTTGTTCCCAAGCAAGGAGGAACAACAGTAGTCAAGAATGAGAAGAATGAGCTCATCCCCACAAGGATTGTGACGGGATGGCGTATGTGCATTGACTACAGGAAGTTGAATCAATCAACTCGAAAAGATCACTATCCTCTGCCCTTCATTGATCAAATGTTAGAGAGGTTAGCTTGCCACAAATATTTCTGTTATTTAGATGGTTATTCAGGATTTTTCCAAATTCCTATCCACCCTGAGGACCAAGAAAAAACCACCTTCACCTGTCCCTATGGCACTTTTGCTTATCGTCGAATGCCATTTGGCTTGTGTAATGCACCCGCAACTTTTCAGCGTTGCATGACTAGTATCTTTTCTGATTTTGTTGAGACTATCATGGAAGTATTTATGGACGACTTTAGCGTCTATGGCGTTTCCTTCGATAATTGTTTGACAAATCTGTCGAAAGTGCTAAAACGCTTTGAAGAAGTCGACCTTGTTCTCAACTGGGAAAAGTGTCACTTCATGGTGAACGAAGGTGTAGTTTTAGGACACATCATTTTCGAAAGAGGTATTGAAGTGGATCGAGCTAAGATCCAAGTTATTGAGCAACTGCCACCACCTGCTAATGTAAAAGGAATCAGGAGTTTCCTTGGCCATGCCGGTTTTTACCGACGGTTTATTAAAGATTTTTCTAAAATAGCCAAGCCCCTGACTGAGCTCCTTTTTAAGGATGCGCCTTTTAATTTCACGAAGGAATGTCTTGAGGCATTCAACAAAATCAATCGCGCTCTAATCACCGCACCTATAATCCAGTCACCTGATTGGAATCTTCCATTTGAGCTTATGTGCGATGCGAGTGATTACGCCGTTGGAGTTGTTTTAGGGCAACGAAAGGAAAAGTTCCTTCATGCTATTTACTATGCTAGTAAAACGTTAGATCCTGCCCAAATCAACTATGCCACCACTGAAAAAGAACTTCTTGCCATTGTCTATGCTTTAGACAAATTCCGTTCTTACCTTATAGTATCGAAAGTCATTGTTTACACTGACCACGCTGCTTTGAAATATCTGCTTTTAAAGAAAGAGGCAAAACCTCGGCTTATCCGATGGATCTTGCTCCTTCAAGAGTTTGATTTAGAAATCCGGGATAAGAAAGGAGCAGAAAATGTAGTCGCTGACCATCTTTCAAGGATAAGAGTAACTGAAATAGGACTGCCAACACCAATTAATGACTCATTTGCTGATGATTCATTAATGGCAATTACTGACTCTTCTCCTTGGTATGCTGATATGGCCAATTTTCTTGTCAGTCAACAACTACCTTCTGACCTTTCTTATAACCAAAGGAAACGATTTTTGCATGATGCAAGATTCTTCGTTTGGGATGATCCTTATCTTTTTAAGCAGTGTTCAGATGGTCTTTATAGACGGTGTATCCCTCAGTGGGAAGTTAAAGGAGTTTTAGAAGGATGCCACTCATCTTCTTATGGTGGTCATCATGGTCCGTCCAAGACCGTAGCCAAAGTCTTACAATCCGGGTTTTTCTGGCCCTCGTTGTTTAAAGATTCAAAGGACTTTGTTATGGCTTGTGACGCTTGTCAACGAATGGGGCAAATATCCAAGAGACATGAGATGCCTCAAAACGGCATATTAGAAGTTGAAATATTCGATGTCTGGGGTATTGACTATCAAGGACCATTCCCTTCTTCTAACGGAAATCGTTACATCTTAGTCGCTGTTGACTATGTTTCCAAGTGGGTAGAAGCAATCGCCACTCCCACTAATGATGCTAGAGCTGTGATACGGCTATTTAAGAAGATCATTTTTCCACGTTTTGGTGTACCCCGAGCCGTGATTAGTGATCGAGGAACTCATTTTGGAGAGAAGCAGTTAGATACTCTGCTTGCTAAATATGGTGTGTATCACAGACGAGGATTAGCCTACCATCCTCAGACCAGTGGTCAAGTAGAAGTCTCAAATAGAGAGTTGAAAACAATTCTTCAGAAAGTAGTCTCAAGATCTAGAACTGATTGGAGTAATAAGCTCGATGACACCTTGTGGGCTTATCGCACAGCTTTCAAAACCCCGATTGGAACATCTCCTTATCGATGGGTTTATGGAAAGGCCTGTCATCTTCCTGTCGAGTTAGAGTATAAAGCTTACTGGGCTATCAAAGAAATAAATTTAGACACTAAGCTTAGCGCTGATAGGAGACTTTTGCAACTCAGTGAGCTAGAGGAATTTCGTTTGCAAGCTTATGAGAATTCTAGGATCTATAAGGAGAAAACGAAGCGTTGGCACGACAAGAGGTTAATTAAGAAAGAATTTAATGTCGGTGACCAAGTACTTCTTTTCAACTCCCGTCTGAAAATCTTTCCAGGAAAACTTCGTTCCCGATGGTCTGGACCATTCACTGTCTCATATGTCAGCAAATACGGCTATGTGGAACTCATGACTAGCAATGGTGAGAAATTCAAAGTTAATGGACACAGACTTAAACTCTATTATAGCAATTCTATCATCGGATGTTTAGATATTGTCTATACGGAGCGTCCATCCTCAACCTAATGATTCTAATGAAGAATTCGTCGAGCAAGACGTTAAACAAAGCGCTTCTCGGGAGGCAACCCGTGTTTTCCCTTTTTGCATTTTTATTTTTATTTTTCCCTTTTACGTTGTTTTGTTAGATTTCTTTGCAGATGAAAGAGTTTTTGAAGAATCTCTGACGGCCTTCCTTGTCAAAAGTCCAAAAGACTAGCTTGGGGGAGTCCGCACTGACTAGTAAGCTTCATTCTTCTTTCATTTTTCCTTTCTTCCCATTAAGCGTCTCATTGCATATTTAGCTTTTGTGCTCACATTGAGGACAATGTGATGTTTAGCTTGGGGGAGGGATTGCATTTTTCCCATTTTGTATTTTAGCTATATTTTTTTCATATTTTGAATAAAAGAAAGAGAAGATTTTTGAGAAAATTTAAAAATTTTTGAACACAATTGAATGCTTTTCATGCTTTGCTTGCTTGTTTACTGTACTATCATGTTACATTTCCCAAACTTAGAGCTTTCAAAAGATGACGATTCAATATTCATTGAATTTTGCATACATGGGGAAGTCTTGTACACAGTAGGCATGGAATGAATCTATAGATGAGTACGCTTGATCTTGACATTTGGCAAACTACATATATTGAAAGGTAGAACCTCCTTAGACTGGTACATCCATACCCAGTCTCATCTAGGTGTGTGTAGTTCTCCTTGTGATGTGTGTCATGTCAAAACGCATAAGTATGGTCCTCATTTCATTTCTATAAGCATTGCATTCATGATTCACTAAGATTTGAAGCCTTTTTCACTTTAATTTGCCCCTCAAAATTAGCCCCTTCATACAAGTGCTTTACAAAATAATAGCTACAAATAAAAACTGCCTACCTTTTGAGCTAGTAGCTAGACTATGGTGTATGGGTGCTCTTTTGAGAAGATTCGTTCTTATCTGTCAAAGTGAATTTGGAAAGCGAAAAAGTTCAAAAAGTGAAGTTGTGTTCAGAAAAGAAAAATGAAAAAAAAAGGAGAATCGAAAAATCGAAAAAGAAAAAAAAAAGAAAGAAAAGAAATAAAAGAAGAAGTTGTGAGTATCTCCTAAGAAATGTCAAGTCATTATTCAGAAGAAGTTTACCCTTGTGTTTCGTGTGGAATAAGCCAAATTGTTACTTCTGGCTTCATCGTTCGTTTTTGGGAATTAACCGAAAGTCTGGATTGAGTATTCATTTATCATTGGTCAGTTGCTAGCTCACTATAACCTTCACATGACCATAACTATTTGTCCACCTTTCACCCATTTCCCAAAGCCTTCTTCTCATTTTTCGGCTTCTTTTCTATGTGCATTGTGATCTTTTACTTGTGTTTTGAATTGTTTACCATATTAGACTGCGGACACATTTTCATGAGTCGTAGATAGGTGAGTGTCTCAAAAACATTTACACATAAAGAAATCACCTTTTTGCATACATTGAGTGTTCGAGTGTGCCGTGAGAGTCCATTTGTCAAAAGATCATGCAAGAGCCGAAAATATGTAGTGAAATTCTTTGCGCTACGCCGTTATGTAAATCTCAGCCATGTATATGTATCATTCTTGCCCACGTTGCTTTTGGGTTATGATTCGTTATGTTTTCAAAGCTTTATATTGAGATTTGTTTCTTGATGGTCTAGTAGCCAATGCTTGCAGCCTTGTCCTGGTATTGTTTGTTATGTTTGCTTGAGGACAAGCAAAGGTTTAGCTTGGGGGAGTTTGATAAGTGAATATTTGTATGATTTTAACCCCCACTTTAGCTCGGTTTTGTTTGTCATTTGTGCTTTGTTAAGCCATTTTATGAGCTAATATCGTCTTCTAGGCGAATTCCTGTGTTCTAACTTGTTTTGTAGGGAAAGTGATGTTTCTACGCCCTTTTTCTATATTTCCGAGCATTTGCCTAGAACCCGACGATTTGAAGATGCAAGCTTGACCGTGTGTAAGGCATTTCGAGAAGGTTCACTAACTTAAGGGAGAGAAGAAGCAAAGACGGTTTTGTAGTTGTCGGAAGACCAATCAATTAGACAGGGGAATTCATCGCTTTACATCATATCCAAGCAACAAACCCGGTTGTAGAGTCAAGGGGGATGTTGTAAGTCAAGTCAAAGCGAAGGAAGTTGAAGAGTTAGTCAAGAACTTCCAGAAGACGACTTACCCGATCGGATAAGTGGTGTACCCGATCGGGTATTCCTGCTGCTCCAAGCATTGCGGCTCCTTCATCCTATTTTTGACCTATGTATTTATTGCCCGACCTCTTCTCCACGAAACCCTAATACTATAAATAGATGCTCAAGGATCATACACTTTCATCATATATACATCCATCATACACTTTCTTACATAATCTTGTCTTATATTTCTTTTTAGCTTTAGTCTTTCTAGTTTAGATTCTCTTCTATTTTTGTCTTTTGTTCTAGTTTACTTTCATCTATTTCCTATCAAAACATTAGCTTAGTTCAAATAGAATTTCAATCTCTTGCATCTACTTTGTTGGGTTCAAAAGTTGTAATTCAAGGTACGGTATTTCTATGCGAGGGATTTCTATTATTGTTATCGCTTTCATCGTTGATCGTCACCTAGGTATTCCTAATTTGTCCTTTACTTATTTTTCTTTATTGTTTTCCATTTGATTGTTATTTTCCATTCGTATCATTTAGATTCGTTTTTACGTTGTTATAATCATAGTTTCATTTCTTAGATTATCATATAGCGTCGTTATTATCGCCACATAGAAAGTCTAAATTATTGTCAAAACCAACTAAATATGCTTACCTTAACTTTCATTGTTAATACCAACATAATCATGAGTGAGTAGTCACCTTTCTAGGGTGTAGGGTAGCCATGTTAGATTGATTAAAAGATAATAATTGGATAAAGGAAATTGTGCTTTTAAAACATTGTGTCTATGCATGTTTGGACTTTAACGATAGTTGACGATTCTTGATCACAATCATTGACTAGTATGGAATTCTTTTCCAAGGTAGATATACAGGAATTGAATAGACAAAGCATGACATGGTAGATTAAGACCTAGTAAATCGCACTAAAAGCCTGCTAGGCCATCTGATCTATGATTGTAATGAACACACCATTCTTACGAACGCTCAATGAATTATTTGCATATCCTAAATCCAATTTCATCAATATATCAATCTACATGTGTGAACCTATTTCCCTAGATGCTTCTCATTATTGTTAATTTATTATCTGCTTTATCGTTTCCATTTCAGTTTGTTTTGTTTTTATTTATGTTCTTTATTAGTTTAGACATCACAAAATCCGAAACCCAGAAAATCATTAGATAAAACTCAATTGTGAGACGATTCACAATCCATAGGAAACACCATCTCCCTGAGGATCGACCCCTACTTCCCTAATTACATTAATTTGTTATTAGCCTAGTCTGGGTAATTTATCTTTGCATCGGGCTTGCGACAAGCCTGATCAATTTCTTATCTTCTCATGACCCTAGTGAAATCGGTGCCCCTAAACTAATGAACAAATTGATAGATATATATTTCGCAAAGGTTTGGACTGTAACACCCCATCAGATGTGAGAAAAGTTGTCCCACATGAAAAAAATAAGGAGCTTATGAGATCTTTATAAGAGATTCCACCCACCACTTAGTAACAAGGCCTTGTGTTTTTGGGCTTAACTGAGGGTGTGGACCCCCTCCTCCGGTGATCGATTCGCGGGGATCCGACATGGCATATCGAAGCACAAGGAGTCACTAGGGCGCAACATGGATAGAACTCGACCCATATTAGATACAAAACGACCCTTGTTGAATTGTACATAAAATAAAAGGACACGAGATAAAAATACATAATACAAGTATGAGAATAAATATACAAGCGATAAAAACAAATAGCTAGGTTAGACTAACTAAGTTAGATTAGTTATGTTAGACGAGTTATGTACTACGAAATGTTATTTGCAAAAGTAATTCTAGACGATAATAATAATAAACTAAATGCGATTTATTTCTTAAATCGACTTAGTCTATAGAAATCGTTCACCTATCCATACTTATAAAGTAGGATTGATGAATCGACTATAAAAGTCTAAAGAAACGAAAAAGAAGGTAATTAGAAGACTGAGTGTCACTCAGCTTACAAGAGTTGATTTCAAAATCGGTTTTAAACTATTTTGAGTCATCAAATACAAATAGATAGGTGCTAAGCACGCACATCTATAATAATTGAGATGGTGAAAGAAAGATGAATAAATTACTTGCATTAGATTTTTACATACTATTTACAAGTTAAGTTGTTTAAACCTAATGTCTAATGTTAGATTAGTATAGTAATTATTACAAGGTTATACAAAGTACCGTTCAGAAAAAAAGACCCTAGTCCAATCTTTAAGTCGAGACACATAGCTTCTTCTTCCTTGATCATTTAATGTCATTGTCAAGTACTAATCTAGGTTATGTTTTAGTCATCGTATTAAATCGAGTTGAGTTAAATATGATAAATGTTGTGTTGAAAGAAATAAGTCGAGTAAGGCAAATAAAAGGAACAATTCGATCCATTGAATAAACTGCCCACTTTTAAATGTAGGGTGTGCAAACGAGCGAGACAATCGATCACTTCAGATAAGACGAATTAACCTTTAAAAGTCAAGTCAACGCTAACATTTAAAAGGGTAGTTTTACTCATACTCGTATCTAAACTAAATTTTTTTTATTTAATATGGGTAAAATAAAAGTTAGTAGTTAGATGCGATAATTAAACGTTAGATGCGATAATTAAACACAAGTCAACATACGCGTTAGTCGTTAGTACAAGAAATAATTGAAATAAAATAAAATAAAAGAAGATGGTTTTTTATGCACCCACAAATTACACGAATGCAAGTTTCGAACAAGAAAGGGTACATCTTCGACGTTTTTTTTTGTACTGTTTCGCAAGGCAGTTTTGAAAATCAAATTGTGACTTCGTTACTCAACGATGTTTCGATTCGAAATATGTTTTGTAAAGAGGGGAAAAAGTAGTTATTATAACGGAAATATTTTGTTATTGTTGGATGTCGGAGCTAGGAGAAAAAGGGTCGTGAAGTTGGTTGTGCACTGAAAAAACGCGAAAAAAATGTTTTGCGGCTCTGTTTTTCGTTCCTATCTGAGAGCGATTTAGGGTACGTTTTCTTGAGTTATAGCAGGTATGCTATGAGTGAGTGGTAAGGGTTGCTAATAGGTGTATAATGGTGCTTTTATAGAGGTGTTTAGAGGGTTAGAAGTAAGGTTTAAGAGGGATGAAGTCGTTAGATCACTGTTTGTGTTATTGTTGCTGTCACGATTGTTTTTAGTTTTTAAGGGGGTTTTCTTTGTGGTTAAGAAAGGTAATATGGGTATTGATATAGGGTATGATTTAAGGTTCATGGGAAGGCGGATTTGGATCGATTTGAAGGTGTTTTGGGGATGTTTATGGGACTTGAAAACAAGGGTGATGTCACGGTTTTGGACGTGGGTTTGGCCACTCTTATGGGCTCGAAAATGGAGGTGGTTGGGTGTTGGAATATGGATTTGAACCCAGAACTATGAGAAGGTGATGTTGGGTCGAAGTCGCATCGAAATCGGGCTCAAATGGATTCCAAAACGAGCTCAAAAAAATTGACGTAAAATCAAGTAAAAACTCGTTATATAATATCGGTTTAAACGACAAAATGAAACGATAAAGTAAAAATTATAAAATCTACTTTTCAAGTTGGGTTTAATAAATCGAGTTAAGAAATTATTTTAAAATAGTAACTTAAATTCATTTTTAAAATGAATGGAAATGATTAAAACGCATTTATAAATCGATTTAAAATCAAACAAAACCCTTCAGGTTAATATTAGTTAAACAATTTTTTTTTTTCGGAGAAGGTAAGGAAACTAGGTTGATCATAAATCAACCTATAAAAGTAAAGCAAATTCTTTAAAAATAAACTTATTTAAAACTCAATAAAATAATCAAAATCTCATTATATATTCCAAAACGATATCCATTAATTGACGGCGTCGAGTCGTTATTACATTTTGTCTTATCGTTATCGGTTGTTTGATGGGAGTCTAGTAAATTCCAATATCGGCAGATATAGGCATCTACAGAAGGTTGCCGCTACATCGGACTTGGTTTTCTCTTTGACTCCGCGACATGCGACTTTATAGAACTCTCACCAGAGTGCTCACTCCTCTGATTGGTTGCGAGCAGTTTCTATTTATGGGTTAGGGCAGACTATGAATGGGAGGACTTACCGTAATGTGCTTGTTAGAAGTATTGGGTTACAACAATGACAAATATTCAAATTATTATTTGAGATGGAATACAACTAATTACAATGACTAAATACATGAACGGGAATAGAAAATATACACTTGGATATCTATGTAGAATCGTGACCGAGTCACTTTCCTCCAAGAATAATCGACCCAACATGACCCAATATATATTTATATATATAGAAATTGCATCCGGTGAGTCCACATATCTTAGATGAGTATGTCCCGCGAATCTCCACCATTAGATCTTACACAAATCAAGGGCTAAGATTAACCCTAGCTCATGCTATATAAACTTGCAATTCTATTCTAACAGGTCATAACTCAATCTCACTTTCTCTCTCTTCTTTCACTCTCTCTCTAATAAACAACGCTCAACTAATCTCATCAGTTTTCTCCAGTAACATGCTCTCTCGTTTTCTCCAGTAACACAATCTCCCCCGAATTATTCAAACCTAATTATCCAGCAACTCTTGATTCAATTAATCTCATCAATTTTATCAATTCAAGCAAAATACGATTTTATTCGTTCAACTAATTCATGATTCTAGCAATTCAGGATTGAATCTGTTCAATTGATTTTAAGAACTTAATCAAACTCCGATTTCAAACCTTCAATTGATATCGCATATTTCGTTCGCACATCTTCAATCGATTGCCAGGTTTGTTCTAACCTTCTAATTAATTTTAACATTTTTATTTAATTGCAACAATTCGATTTTGTTATTATATTTCAAATATCTATTATTGATTTTCAACTTAGAATTTGTCTGTACTGTTGAACATCCTTCATCTATGTTTAGTTTTAGCTAATTTTTCTTAAATATAAACCAAATCGGTAATTTGCGAGATAAATTCTTCTTCTTCTATGTGCTCAAATTGTTATTGTGTATTGTTCATACTATTAGAGTCGATTATATGTTGTATTCATATTTATACGAAAAAGTTAGGGTTAAGACATGGTAAACTAGCAATTTTTTGATTTTTCGTGTGTTTTGTCAAATTACAATTGATTGATGTATTGATGCGCGATTTTATGAATTATTTCGTAAAATACTCGATAGCTGTTATCGTAATAGCGTTACCGTAACATTATTACAATATGACAGAACTTAACTTGAGATACGGTTACAACATTGTATATTTGATATTGTGCAATTTTTTCCAATTAAATTTGTCGAAATATACCACTGTTGCAACCTCACAAATGATGTTACTGTAATATTATTACTGTAAAATTATTGATAATAATGGACCACCGGCTTGCGCATATGTTTTAGTTATTAATGATCGAATGTTTTGTTTTGAATGTCAGAAAATTTGAAGAAGAAGGAGGAGGTTTGAGAAATCAACCAACACAAAAAAGGTGTGCACGAGATCGTACATACAAAAAACAGAGAAAGACACTTAATAATTTGTCATGAAGATAGACATGATTACATGAAGACGGCTACGTTATTGAATTTAAAATGCTTGTTGAGACTTTTAACATTGTTGTGTGATTTTGATGGGTGATTATAATGTATACTTATTGTAGACTTCCGACGTTTTTGTGATGTGATATTGTAGAAGAGTTTAGCATATCAGAAGGAATTGTACTAATATGTATTCACTGGCCTTTTGTTGTTAAATTGAATTAGAATTAGAACTTTTAATACTGTTTTCCGTGATACTTCGATGAACCAACGTTGTTACAGTAGTTTTGTTACTGTAACATTATTACGGTAACATAGTTACTGTATCATGTAAGATATTCCAAAATGAAATGAGTCTTACAATAATATTTAATTAGGTTATTCCCCTTTTTAACTGCAGCCACGACAGGGTATCACCCGACATTTTAGCATATCAGAAGCACGTCTTTTAACCACTTACATGTTAACTGCACGCGTGTTAGTGTAACTGATAAACTGTAACTATGTTACAAAATCATTTGTTCCCTCCAAGTTAGTTAGTAAACAAGAAGTAAACAAATATTATGATAAAGAGTCATGTGGTAGCCCACATATAACTGGAATAATAACTGCACCATTAATCAAATAACGAAGGGGCATTCATAAACAAAGTTTACAGTAACCATCAAATAAACTTTACTTTAAACAATTAAACGGTCCCAAAATTAACACGTACCATTGTTAAACATCAAGAACTTCTTTTGATTTAATGTTGTTTCCCATTTTATAATAACATTGTTACTGTAACTTTGTGTACTCCTTAAAGTAACAACGATACAGTAACAATGGTACTATAACATCATCGAGTCATCCAAGTAGCACGTAAACAATGTTAAAGTTCTAATTTAAATTCATTAGAACAACAAAATGAAGTGCGTAAAGATATATTCAGCTGCTTATTATATGCTAAAATGTTTCGCAATACATTAATGTGAAAAGTTTACAAGTATACATAATATCACACATATTGTATGTTAAACGTCTCTATAAGCAATTCTACTTCAATAATGTTGTCTACCTCACGCCATCTTCATGGTTGACTTGTCAATGTCTTAATCTTCTTGTATATACAATCTTTTTAGCGGCCTTTTATTGTGTCAATGGATTATTTTCTCAAACCTTCTTCAATTTCCTGACATTCAAAACAAAACATTGGAACATTAATAATTAAAACATATACGAAAGCCGATGCTACATCATTCGTGATCAACAATCTATAACAATTTTACACTATCAAATTTAATTTGGTTAAATCGCACACCATCAAATATACAATGTTGTACAACATTTTAATTTCAGTTCAATATTTCAGTTTCAGTTCACATGTTACTGTATTATTATTATTACAGTCCTTATTAAGAAATCATAAAAATATCATTATAAAATATTGTAATATTGTGGTTATAAATTTTTCAAAGAATGCTCTTCATTTTTCAGGATTAATAGAAGGAAAAGACCTTTTATTACTATTCATTTCTTTTAAAAGTTTAAATAGTTCGTTTAAAGGCTATTAGCTCAATTGGGAGAGCGATGTGCAAACCTTGCAAATAAGTATGGGTTCAAATCCCATATAGCCTATTTATTTTAAGATCGTTTTGTAAACTTTTTAAATTGTAACGGTGGTACTGTAATATCATTTACTCATTAAAGTAACAATGTTACAGTAATGAAGATATTGTGACATCATTACTTTGTCAAATTAACACGAAAACAATTGTAATAGGTTCCAATTCTAAATGATTTCATCAACAAAAGGCAAGTGAATACAAATTCGTCCAGGTGCTTCTATTATATATGCTAAAATTATTGGCAACAACACATTACAATAATGTGAAACGTTTACAATAAGTATACATCATAATCTCACATCAAAATATGACAACAATGTTAACAATCTCAACTAGCATTTCAACTTCAATAACGCTGCCTTCTTCACGCTTATATTCATGACTGATTATTTAGTGTCGTGATCTTTTTTGTATATACAGTTTACTTGCAAGCCTTTTTGTGCTGGTTGATTTCTCAAACCTTCATCTTCAAAATTTCTGGCATTCAAAACAAACATTCAACCATTAATAACTAAAATGTGCGAAAGGTGTGGTACATCACTGATAATTTTACAGTAACGATATTACAGTAACATCATTTGTGAGTTTATTACAATGTTAAACCAATCAAATTTAATTGGATTAACACACAAGAATATACAATGTTATAACAGTATTTCAAGTTCATCTATATCATGCAGTAATAATGTTACGGTAACGCTATTACAGTAACATGTCTCGAGTATGCTACGAAAGATAATCATCATATTTACCCCAACTTTCACGAAAACAAGTACATGTCGAACCCTAAATTTTCGCACAAACACTGCAATCGAGAACAAAATATGAACGCACACAAATCAAACATAGTTTTTTGATGAAAAATCAATTACTCAATTTGAGCAAAACATGAACCCTAACTTTTTGTTGAAAACGAAATCTAAATTAAAGAGAAATTAACTAACAATTTAATCATATCAATCAAGAGCAACAACAACAATAACAACAACAGCAGCAACAAAAACAACAACAACAACAACAACAACAACAACAACAACAACAAAAACAATAAGTTTTACACGAAAATCAGAAGGCAAGCAAAAGAAAATCGAATTTCAATTAATCAGTTCTACAAATCATTAACCCTAACTTTTTTTTTACAAACATTATAAACACATATAATAAACAATAAACAATATAAAATAACGATATAATACAAAACAATTTATGAATCGTGCATCATTAAACGTGATTTAACAAATCATACACTATATATGAACGCATTTAATTGATGCAAATAATATGAACAATCAAAAAGAACGATTTTACCTCTTCATTTTGTTTTCAAGAAGTGAGATTGATGATAAAAAGCTTGTTGATTTTGATTATTAATTGAGGATATTAGCGATTAGGATGAATATCTTCAATTGATTGTCGGTTGATTTTGTCAGATTCTTTTTTGAATTTGAGTTTTTTTTCTAGGGTTTTTTGTGTAGAAAGAAAGAAGAGAGTGTTCTAGAAAAAAAAAGAACGTGAATGAGAAATTACTGGGTTTTTTTTCTAGGGTTTTTTATGATTCTCTTTTACAGGGTGACGTGGCTGAATGAGGGTTGTTGGATCTTGTTGATCCAATGGTCTTTATTCATAGGACCATACTCACCTAAGAAGCTGGACTCACCGGATGCTCACTCTCTCTCTCTCTCTCTCTTTCTCTCTCTCTCTCTCTCTCTATATATATATATATATATATATATATATATATATATATATATATATATATAGAGTCAAGATCCGGTGGAAACGACCACTCGGTGGAAAAAGTGGAAACGTACACTCATGACTTATTCCACTCCCATGTTAGTTGCAAATTCACTCAATAAAATCAAATATTTAATTCACCCAAACTATCATCAGCAAACTTAAGAAATTAAAACTACACTCCTCCCCCATTTATAACCACAGTAACATACTACCCAAACCCAAATCTGACTTAATCACTCATCCCTATCTATCAGACTACCACTAGACTCCGGCAACCACCGCAATCACAGCCAAAACCGTTGTCTACATCATCGTCGACACCATAAATCGCCGACAATATGCCACTACACCATTAATCGCCGACGTCAAACACCTCCGTCACCTCTATTCTGCATCCCAAAACGCTGATAGTGACTGATTGTGAATCAGAGAATCGTCAGCGTTTCACCGGAGTCGTGTCACGCCTTCTTCTATTACCTTTTCCCCTTTCATTCTCCCATTTGTCGGCGCTGAAATCGAAGGTTCTCGGACTACAAGATTGCTTGCGAATCACGGATTTTCGCTGGCAATACAAAGTGGCTATTGATAATGGTGGGGAAGGAGCTGTGCGTGGTGTTTAATGTGTCGTGGTGTTTAACCAATCGAAATTTAGCGTATCTGGTTTGACGTATCTCAACGTAAGTTTGATGTACCTAATAACTAGTTTTGTGTATCTATTTTAATGTCCATTAAAATAATGGCTAGTTACACAAAATTAGTCATTAGGTACAACAAAATTGATCTCAGGTACATCAATATTCAAAACATGTATACTAATTTCCTAGCTCCAATAATGATATATATGGTGATTAGAACGGAGAAAGTGCTGCAAAATAAGGCGACGACGGTAGTCTCTCCACCAGCGTCTTGTTAACGGCGGCGGTCTGTGCCGGATCTCGGATGGTTTTGGGTAATGTATTAATAGTAGGGTTATTACTTATTGATGCCATGTATTTATAATGTGGTATTTTGTGGGTAATTTGGTGTGTTTGTAATTTAGTGGGTAGTAGAATAAGATGAGATTTGTGATTTAATGTCAGGAGTGATAAATGTGTGAATGAAGATGAAAATAGTAATGTATCATTCATGCGTTGGTTATTTTTGTATATATAGGTCGTTTCCACTTTTTCCACCGAGTGGTCGTTTCCACCGGATCCTAAATCTATATATATATATATATATATATATATATATATATATATATATATATATAGATTTAGGATCCGGTGGAAACGACCACTCGGTGCAAAAAGTGGAAACATACTACCCATCTCTTTTATTAACAAGCAGCATTACTACAAAGGCCCAAACCTAAACACATACATGCCCATACACAACCAAAAGGCCCAAACATAAACTGACTCATCCCCATCCACAACAACCAGTTGGCCGCGACACCACCATAAGACACTCTAAGCAACCATCACCTCCACCCTTAAACGCCGATGAGCACCACTACCCTCGGCCTTCAAAGATCGATCCCTCCTCAAACTCATCACATGTCGTCTGAGGTGACGACGGT
>JAIUZE010047115.1:0-38587 GCA_022085475.1 Heliosperma pusillum | reverse complement strand
AAGCAAAAGCCTTTAAACAAGACACAACAAGTTCAAGCTTCCTTTTTTCAGAATAACACTTGTGCTCAAAGTAGCATTCAACATCATACAACCAAGACACAAATGCTCTACTGTTTTTACCATTAAAGGAAGGAAGTATTGGTGTTTTACCTTTGCTCCCAAGGGTAGGATAGGACTTAGAACACTCATGTGGCAGGTGGTACTCCCCTTGGTACAAATCAGGTGGTTTAGGCTCCCTTAGAACACCATAGTTGCTGGTTGCCTTCTTTGGAAGCACATCACCTTCATACCTTCTTCTTAAAGCTTGGAACTTCACCCTAACTTCTTCTAAGGACTTGGAGATGGAACCAAGGTCACAAGGCTTCATTCTTTGACATGGAACATAAGGCATAACAAACATTGCTACTGATTTACTCACACAAACCAGATTGCACTCCTCTCTTGAAAATAGGTTGTTTTGTGTTTATAATGTAGGTAGGTGTAAGATGACTCTCAAACCAAAGCTCTGATACCAATTGCAACGAAAATACTCAGAAAAGTATAGATTTCAGTAGGTTTTATTGCTTGTAAGACACACACACAAATGAAGACACAAAGGACTTGAATTGGACTTGTTGTTGTGTTGAAAGTTTCTGAATTTTATAAGAAAAAGAAGTAAGAACAAGAGAGTACTCTTCCAAAGCACAAAGCCAATGGATAGAGGTTGTGATGATTGACTCCAGCAACTCAGCAAAGACTCAAACAACACTCTTCTAGCACTAAGCAAAGAAGGGACTCAAGCACATAGCCATGAGTTTAGAAATTGGAAACAAAGGTTTCAATTTTTCATTCATTCATCAAATCTGATTTCATTAGGTTACAAAGCAAGGCTTATATAGGCCAAGAGCGACACATCTAAGGGTCTCAAATGCATCATCTAATGTACAATAAGTCGTGGCCTTGTCCTTACACAAATCAGAATACTAACTAGGATACAAAAGCATAAAGTAACAAAGCATAAAGCATAAGACAGAAAACAGGCTGCTCCTCTTTGTCTTGTTGTGCAAGGTCAATTAAGATGTGTAAGACCTTGGAGCTTGGGCTTGGCAGCTACCATCTTCAAGTACAAAGGGTTAGGATGCCTTTCAAGTCGTGCCCTTGTCTTGCCTAGCCAAATATAGCACCCAAAACAGCCTTGGTACAAGACAATGCTGAAATGTCCCTATCTGGACCCATTTGTTTGTTCTTAGCTAAACCTGCTTATTTATTGTGAATTAGCAAAAACGTTCCTGGACTTTTATCTTCCTAAGACCCTAAACTAAGAGTATTAGGCCTTGGAACAACTTAATTCACAATAGGGGTTGCCTTGGACGAAGCTCTTTGATGTTGGACCTGAACCGGGTGAGATAGGACATGGACCCTTCTGATTGCATTTTGTAACACTCATAACTCTCTGCTCAGCATGAATTTGAAGACCCATGATAGCTCATTTGAAAGCTATGGATGTTAGCTTTCTCCTCCAAAAAGAATCACCCCTAAAAATTCAGTAGATTTTGAGTTATGCAACTTTGAGTGCAGATTGGTCTTAATCACATACCCAACAGACTTGCCACTAACTATACCCGTTTTGCTCAGGCCATAACTTTCTCTTTAGGATGATGTAGGAGTACCCCAAGATGCCATTTGAAAGCTAAATGAGTTATCTTTCCCCTCCATTTGGAATCACACAAATATCATGCTCCAATCTTCAGTTATGATCCATTTAGTAAGAAGGGGTCAGACTGATCTCTACATTGCACTCTTCTGTAGGGGATGTCTTGTAGCAGCCATAACTCAAGCTACGTACCTGCTCTTGGGCTGATTCCAAATTCATTGTATACCCAAGACCATAAGCTTTCCAATGACTCAAGAATCAAAGGATTTGCACGAGTAGAACTTGAAATATGAAGCTTGAAAGTCAGGCCCGTACAATTGAAAGCTCAAGATGCTAATGTTAATCCCCTAAATTGCCTTCATTTGGGATGTGCACTTGAACATTCCCATGGACGGTTGTATTAGCACAAAAACGAGTGACAATGCAACAAGTTTTGTTGCAAGTTCTTATTGTGCCCATATTGAACCGAAAATTTCCATTGTAAGGAAATTCATCTTATCTTTATATTTATGCTTTTATATTTGCATGCATGATAACTAGATACTAAATCATTAAGTTAATTTAATTTAATGAACTAATTAGAGGAGTCTATTTAGAGGTCTATGACTTTCATGTGGTATCAGAGCTCAGTTGTTACATGCATGTCGATTTTAGGCATTAAAATCGAGTTATACGATAACTTGGGTAAAATTGAAAATTTGTGTTCAAAGTTGGTTTGCACGAAATTTTTGATTTGCATGCATACCTACTGACCTCAAAATGGTTGTGGTCAAATTTGGTGATTTTATGGATTAATTTGCTATTTATTTTGATTTATGACCTTTAAATCATGTTAATATGCATATTTTGTGTTAAAAGTTAACTAAAAATTGTTGCATGTTGATTATGGACATGAAATTTTGATATGATCTCACATGCATGTTGTACATACTGTATGTAAAATTTCGTGACTTTTAATTAAGTTTTGCATGATGATTGATTTTTATAAGATAAAAGTCAATAAAGTGAGATTATTATGATCATAAAATTGAAACGTCCTTTTATGGTCTTGAAAGTTTTTGGTACATTTTATAATCTGATTTCTATCATCTTGGTTAAATTTTATAATTTGTTTCACTATTTTATTATATTTAATGGTTTTTATTTGATAAAACCGTTGAATATTAAGTTATTTGTTCATAAAATTTATTCAAAATTTTTGGGCAAATGTTTCTGGTTTTTAGAGTTCCTGGAAATGTTCCAGAATGTACAAAATTTTTGGTTTCAAATTTTTATGATTTTTTATATTTTATTTTGGGTTTACTTCATAAATGTTATGATTAAACCTCTATATTTAGCAAATACGATCAATTCGAACTAATTAAATACAAACAAAGTTAGTGGGGACTAATTTTGAGTTCTAAATCAGTTTAGATAATTAGTTTGAGCTTAAATACGATTTAAGTGTTGATTATTGATTTTTAATGGTTAAAAATTGATAAAATCCATAAAACCGAGCTAGAATGAGCATGATAAGTGTTAAGGGCGATTTTGGCATGATTTTTTACAGCATTTTATTTATGTTGTTATTTTTGAATGAATGAATGTCATTTATTTAATTTTTAATGCAAGTTGTACCTAGTATGACCTAGATTATTTTAATCGGTATTACCCGTAATGTAAGGGAATACCGATTCGGTTGTAATTTTATTTGCGATCTCGTATCGCCGTTTGTAATAATTTAATTTCAGTTTTAGATCAAATGTATAAGAGCAATTTTATTTGTATCTTTTTGTAATTAATTATTATGAAGACGGAGATTCCCGAAGTCGGTGTTCCAAAAGACGGTGCCATGAAGAGGCTAGGGGCCAAGGAGTTGGTTTCCGATTTTGTAATCTACTAGTTAATTAGATTAGCTAGGTGGCCATACTAGGATTTATTATTTGCTTGCTTTATTTTTTCCGCTCATGCCAAAATCGCCAACATGCATCTTTATTTCTCGATTGTCAATTCAAAATTATTCAAAATTCACCGACTTAGTTCGCTTATAGGGAATTAATAACAAAATTGACAAGACCTCTCACATAACTTAAAAAATTGAGATTTAGCCTTACCAATTAGTAACACCTATGAACCCCGTGTTCATTAGGGCTACCACGCTCGTGGGTCCCTTTTTACCTCGGGTAAGTAGGGTGATGCGATCACAAGCCAAAATTGGATTGGACTCAACGAGATAAGCGTTATCTTGGGACTAGGAGATGGATTTAACAGAAATCCGTCAACCAAGAGTTCTAAGTGTAGAATTAGTCAAGTATTGACTTACCATTTTTAGATAAAGGTAGCATGCGATGACTATTTTTGTCTAAATATGGGTCTTGGAATCACTTATATAATTTCGTGAGGGGTCATTATATGAGTGACTTGTTAAAATTGTTTTACAAGTAAATTATATTTAAGCAATGAATGTTTATTTTCCGTTGATATTTATTTTATACGCGCAAATGACAAATATTTTATCCTTCTACGAACTTGTAAATCCGTTCAATCGTGGAAAGGAGTTTCCATTATTTTATACGGTAGCATTTTGATTGCGATCTCCGTTTAAACCACCGTAGCTAAAGACAAAATGAATTTTATCTTTTGATCCTCATATTCACCATTGCAAATGTCTCTTATGAAGAGTAAATGAATAAGTCACACTTAGTAAAAAACGTTTTGATTTTTAGTGACGTCTTCTCATAACAATGGTACATCAATCTTTTCGCTCCAACGAAAATATTTTAATTTTTGGTATGTCGTCATAATGCTCCTTATCGAGGCTTACCTCAAAAGAGGCCAAATCAGTTGGGATGACTAGGTTAATCGATTTATTTAAAATCGTGAATAACCAAATACCGTAGTCACTTCATGAAAGGTTTATCCTTTTGAAGGTAAAACCATGAATGAAATGAAGAATAGTCTTGACAATAATTCTAATATACTTGTCTAAGTACAGATTCATGAAAGTGAGTGGGAGCACTAAGAATGATGTTTATATTCTTAATTGTTAAGACGAGGTTCAAGAGTAGGTTGGTACGTGTTTGGCACAAGGCAAGGGAAAAAGGCAACACTATTTTGAATAGTAAAATCAAAGCCCAAGCAAGGTGTCGAACCCAACTTTTGACGATTCTATTTTACAGTGTAGGACACAAGAAAAGAATTTGCCCCAAGTTTTCTAAAGAGTTAGAAATTGGTTGTACTATTTTCACCCATAATATCTATATGATCGACATTTATTTTGCTAAATGCAATTTTTTGGGTATTAGATACCCATTATGGTTTTCATCAATGTATTCAATGCATATAATAATGATTCGTGCGACGAGAAACCATGATTAAATGTCGACCTACAAGGGAAATATAACTATTGTAGTTTTATTTATATAGAGACATATAAAAGTTATAATGTGATCAATCTAGTTTTAAATTTAGAGGTATACTTTAATAAACATTATTATGTACATGACCTCTAAATAAAGAATATAGTATCCACTTTAGTGTATGACACAAGTGTTTCACTTTTGTGAATAGAACAAGCGTTGTATCTTTTTATGCCTATACTTGGTCAATGGTTATCCCATACCAATCAAAGGTAATTATATTCTTGACTTAAACTAGTAATTACTTGTCATATAGATTCTAAAGGCTCAAAATTGGTGACCCTAATCTAATCTTAATTCTGGATTGTGTAGCACATTAAGAGGCTAGTATTGATGACTATCCCTAAACCATCGGATTTTGAATCTTATGGTGCGTGCGAATCTTGTATTCAAGGCAAGATGATTCGTGCCCTTTTTATTTAAAAGGAAATCGAACTAGTGAGTTATTTGCCCTATTACATTTGAATATGCGTGGTCCAATAACAAACACAACCAGAGATGGTTATGACTATTTCACTTTATTTACCAACGATTTAAGTAGATATTACAATTGATTCTACTTAATGAGCTGCTATGAGAAATCTTTGAAAAATTCAAAGAGCTTCAATGTGAAGTAGTTAATCACCAAGAGTATTAGACAAGGACTTACGAGTAAATCGTAAATGTAAATATCTAAGTATTGACTTTGATTTTCACCAAAAGTATTGTGAAATAGTTTCACGAGTTAACTTCTCTAACATACATTATGAGATAAGGTATTGTTGAATAGAGATACAGAACCTTATAGGATATGGTTTTGTCTTTGTCAAGTCAAAATGAGACATTTGACTAACCTTGGGATCTTAATATTTTTTGTCTGCTATTTCTTTTTCCACCATATTAAAACACATTTAAAACAGTCGGATTTTATTTGATATACGATATGGATAGGTAGCGTACCTAATTTATAAGTTATTCGAATAAAACAAATGCTCTATAATCCTACATTAACCACGAGAACAAAGCGTTTGTGACTCGTGATGCTGTCTTTCAATAAAAATACGATTATTTCTTGGTAAGACAGAGTGGGAGAAAATGTTTCAAGAGCCACAAATTGAGCATATGGTCCGGAAAAGGTTTTCCTCATTGCTTGTTGAGTAGTTGTTTCTTCGGAACATAAGAGGTCAGGTGGAATTTTATCACTTCTTTATAGTGATGAATTCTAATATGTGACTTATAAAAGACTGTTTCTAGTCCTAACTTCTTACTATGGCTTAGAGTCATGTGATTCGTAATGGATGAACATTAAAATGTTTTCAAAGATAAATTGGTAGACAAAGAGTTTTGCACCAACCTTATTTCTTCGATCCATTCAAATATACTTAGCGATTACAGTATATCATAATAGTATGATGTCAACTGGATCTCAAGAACCACCTTCTTGAATACGATTCTAGAAGAGGTAGTATATTTTATATTCACCTGTGAGTTCGTAGATCCTAATTATCCTAAGTTAATTTGCAAGCCTAAGAGTATGTCTTAAATAAGCACTAAAGAGTTAGAATTGGTGTGTCAATCATGCCATAAAATATTTCTCGATATCTCGAGGAATTATGTTTATACATGAAATTTAGTGGGAGTAATATGGTTTTCATCAGTCTTATATGTGGAGACATATTGATCATTTTAAATGATGGAAGATTTTGGAGAAGTAGAATACATCTTTTAGATATCTGGATTTATGGAGATAAATCTAAAAAGATATTAGCATTGAGTCAAAATTCTTATATTGATAAGATCTTTGACTAGTTCAAGAAAGTTGAACACATAATAATTGATTCCTTTTGCTTCCGCTGCGGGATCAGTTATATACGCTGTGATGTATACTCAATCCGACATTTCGCATGCTTTGAGTATGACGAAACATTTGCAATCAAATCCAAGTGAGAGTCACTTGATAGCCATACAGAACATCCTTAAGTACTTGCGAAGGACTAAAGATATGTTCCATTTGTTTGGAGTTTATAGTGAGTTGTGTGTAAGAGTTTACACAGACTTCAGTTTCCAAACTAATCAAAGTGATTTGAAATCACGAATTGGCTGTGTTTTATAGAAGATTTATCTGTTGGAAGAGTTCCAAACATAAAAGACTATTGAAAAGGTTCTAAGTAGGAGTGACATTTTCATATATAAATGTCATGTATCCGCTGGAAGTGTTCCAGGCAGTTTATCATTGCAGATTTCACAACGAAAATAGAGTACATTGCATCATATGATGATGCATATGAAAGTAGCTTGGATTCGACAGTATTGGAGGGACTAGAAGTAGTTCCTATAGTTGTACATCCTATCCCATGATACTAGTAAAACAGTGGGAGCTACTTTTAGGCCAAGAGTCCTAAGTCTAGATTCAAACCTAGACACATACTCAGAAAGTTTTATGTAATATGAGATTACGTAGACAAAAAGAAATAGTGATCAGAACGATGGGAGAAATGCAAGTATTGCTAATCCATTAGCTATGCTTTTGCAGGCTGAACATGATAGTCATGTCATTTCAATGGGATTGAAATATGTACCTGAATTGCTAGAGATTATGAGATGTGAAACTATTGATAGCGTATCAATTTTTCCAAATATTTGATAATCGCATTCATTGTTAGAGTTTCTTTAAAAACTCCTTATTTAGTTTGACTAAATTTTAATACTTTGTTTATCCGAATTGGTTGAAAGAAAAGTTGAACCCAATTCAAGTGAACAGGATGAACTTAGTGTTTGGTCCCTAGTCACTCATTTGAGGTGACGTCTCGAAGTGAATAGATTGTAAGTCGATCGATGGTTGGTTCAGCACCATGGGGTCATGGAGATAAATGGTCGTTTACATAGACAGACTGTGGAGACACTCTGTCGGTCATTGACCATAATAGAGTCCCTTATCAAAACTGTTCAAGCCTGGTCGTGGCGGGGATTTCTATTTTATTCCTATCAGTCAATTCTTTAGACTGGCAACCATTTACCTGAGTCGGTGTAGTTTCCGATAGACTTTGGTTTTTGTCCTAGGTCGTGCCGTGAAAGGAGGCCGATGGACATCTTCTGGGTCATGGTGATCTGCATCATACAGTGTAAGATGGGTCAACAGGAATTGTCCACCCACATTGGGTATTAACATCTTCGGGCCACTCGAGGAGTAGTAACTGGAAATGCGTGGCCACGCTCGGAAGAGATCTCTGGTAGATTTTCCGGTCAGACAGTTACTCTCCCAGATCGAGAAAACCACTCTATTTATAATTTCAATTGCAAGTGCGACCTGTAAGACACCTTGCAATGAGTGGGAGGATGTGACGCAAAAGAGACAAGAGAATCGGTAGCACACAACTTGTCGAGACAAGTGGGAGAAATTGTAGGAGGAGGAGTCCTCCGCAATAGTGTTGCTACATGCACAACTTGTATCGGACAAGTGGGAGATTGTTGGAGTAAGTGTCCTCCACAATAGTGCATTTATATAATAAATCTCATTTGGAATATACGTGGCATGATTAGTATATTTTGATACTCCACGTCAGTTGATTAACGTAAATCAGTAACGCTTGGCTGACTAGAGTTTGACGTTATTGTCGTATGACGGCGGTAATCAACTGATCCCTTTAGGTCACACCTATAGGATGAGACCCAAATAGAATACTAATTATTTGTATACGATACAGTTTAATTAGAGCATTACATATATTTGATATGTACGTTTAGTTACGAGAGTTATTTATTGGAAATTGAGTTGCGAACTCATTCCACTTAAGTTTATTAGTCAATTATACGATAACTGACTGAATAAATTTTACGTCTTATTTTAATACGATTAAATAAGATTTAATTTAATGATTAATCGTTAATTCATTAAATTAGTTGAGGTTATGCATATATTTTGAGGTAGAGGTAATTAGTTAATTATATTTACAAAGAGTTGTAAAATAAATTAACTGGACATTGTGGGACCCATTATATATTGATATAATGGTTAAATATCACTTAAAAGTTGAGTGTATATTGATTATTAATTTGAGTCATATAATTGTTATATGATCAAATTAACACTTAATTATACAAGATAATTAAGCATATGATTAATAAGTATTTGTGGGACAAATATCAAAAATCAAAATGGTCCATAATGGACATATGTGCACCGGTTTTGTACATGTGCAAAGGGCATGATTATTGTTCTTTTCTTACACAATACTCCATTTTGATTGTGACATGACTTTCATGCTTTAATCATCAATACATTACCTACACTCTACCATCTTACACAAAGAATAAAATGAGCAAAATGGAGCCCTCTTTGTGCTCATATGTGCCGGCCATAATGGCCTTAAATTGAACAAAAGTTGTTCATTTTTTGCACTACTTCATTTTGCTTATTTTTCACTTCTCTTTCTAAACTCAACTTCTCTCTAAACTCTCTCAAACACTAATATTTTTCCTATTACTAGAGTAGTAATAAATCTAATATTAGTTCATATTATCACTTGTGTTTTCTAGTCAAAAACTAAGTGATTAGTTTGGGTTTAATCTTGGGTGCAACAAGAAGGAGACCTTCTACTTTGGAGGTTGTTTTATGGAGGATCATCTATCAATTTCATGCTCAAGAACAATAAGAAGGAGTTCTTATTGTGCCCATATTGAACCGAAAATTTCCATTGTAAGGAAATTCATCTTATCTTTATATTTATGCTTTTATATTTGCATGCATGATAACTAGATCCTAAATCATTAAGTTAATTTAATTTAATGAACTAATTATAGGAGTCTAATTAGAGGTCTAGGACTTTCAAAATCGCCTTAATAACCTTATATCGTATATATAACTCGATTTTATGGAAATGGGTGATAATAACCAATTAAAATCACAAATCAATACTTAAATCAAATTTAAGTCCAAGTTAATTATCCTAACTATTTTAGGACTCAAAAATTAGTCTCCACTATTTATTTGACAATAATTCAACTCGGTTTTGCATTATTGCTCGTCTTTGACCCTTATTCAAATAACGTTTATGTAATAATTCCAAATTTAATTATAATAATTTATAAACTTGAAAATTAAAATTTTGAATATTCTGGAACATTTCTAGGAACATTTTCATGTCAAAATTTTGGTCAAAAAATTTCGAATCATTTTAGAGAAAAAAAAATATAGTTGCACTTAATCGATTTTATCAAATAAAATACTAAAATCACACGAAAATCAATCTAATTAATTTTTAAATTATACATCTGATATGTAAAATATTTATGCAATATATGATAATTTTCTCATGCCAAAAATTCATTTTAGCTATTTATGCCAAAATAATAACTATTTATGCCTTTTTAACTATTAAAAATCATAAATCATGCAAAATAAATCATATTTATCTCAACGTTTACATACAATAGGTAAACTATGCATGTGATATCATACCAGAATTTTATTGCCATATTCAAAATATAACTATTTTTAGCAAATAAAATTTCATTTTACTCATTAAAATGGTTTTATTTAACCAAAAATCATTAAATAAAGAAATAATCTTCCATAAATCATTTAAACGACCTAAAAACATTTTAGGACCAGGAGTTATAACATGCTTAAAATTTCCCGACTTTATCCTATAAATCACTAATTTTCTAGTTTTATTTTGTTACTTTAACTCGTAAAAATTTCATAAACCAATTGCATGCAACATCCTATGCTCTGATACCAATTTTTAAGTTCATATACCTACTCATAAGACTCTTCTTATGATTAACTAATTAACTCTTTAATTAGTTTACAAGATCTAGTGCATGCAAACAAAATAACACAAGTTCAAGAAGAAAATATGTTCCTTACAAAGATGTTTTGGACGTGTAAGGGCACAAGAATAGGACACCTTCCTATTCTTGTTCTTGAGCTAAATCACTATGGGATGAACTTCTTCAAGCTTCAAGTATAGAAGCACTCCTCTTAGTTTCACCTAGATTATCCCAAAATCACCTCTTATCATATATTACTAGATAATATAAGAGGCTCCCTTATATCAAATATGTTATTACTTCTATTAGTAATATGATGAGTATCAATATGAGAACTTAGATTTTGAATAACTTCCTTAAGTTATCATCTTATAGAGATAAGTGAGTTGTTTCTATGTAAGCATGAAAGAATCAATTATAATGAAAACTTCTTCTCATCACTTTTGAATGGGGACCGGCAGTATTGGGTTTGCGGAGGGGACAAGCATGCTTGCTTTTCCTCTTACCCAAATCAATAGGGTAGGCCTTAGGTAATTAGGGTAATAAGTGTGTCTTAACAATTAATCAGAAAGCATAATCACCCTAATCCTCTACTACCCAAAGCCGGTTCCATGAGGTAATATGGGATCCCATTTTAACTTTTACATTTTGTCATTTGTCATATGTGTGACATGTGACAAGTTGTATGTAATTGAGCTTATAAAATTATATTTAACTAATTAAATACAATCTTATAACAAATAAATTTCACTTAATATTTTAAGTAATAATTTGTAATTACATGTATGTAAAATGGATCATGACACATATTGTTAATATAATCTACAACTTATTGTAATTACAATTAACCAATCATTCTTATCTCTAATGTTTCATAAACATTATTCAACTTTGGTAATATAACATTTAATTACCAATATGTATCTTATCTAATCATATTACTATAAGATACAAATCTCATATATAATATGAACTCGTTCAATAAGGGATTAATTAATCTGTATCATTATACAATTAATTAACTTACATGATTAGGGACTCGTCCTTTCGGTGTGACCTCAAGGGATCAACTGATCACCACCGTCATACGAGAGTAACGTCAAACTCTAGTAAGCCAATCGTTACTGATTAATGTGGACCAGTTGACTATAATGTTAATCATCCCTTTGTATTCTCGTTAATGAGATTTAATTAAGTTATCGCACTATTGTTGAGGACACTTACTCCAACAATAAATGCATGATCCTTATAAACCACTAGTATCATAAAGCATGGAAAAGTGTTCGCCTTTTAGCGGTGCAAATCTAATGAAAATTTCGAGCCCCGTCTACTATTTGCTTGGTCAAAAGTGATAAAATGGAAGATGAAAATGAAATCCCCGTCATGTTATTAAGCACAATAGCATATGAAATTCACGTTTCTCAAATAAATGAGACACAAGGGTCTTCCCGTCTCACTATGCAACTCAATGGTATATGATCCAAGAAAAGTTAAAGGAAAAAGAGATTTGAGTCTTATTGCTTGGAAAATTTTCATTTCTTTTTTCTTTTGGTTTTCTTTTTTTCTTTTTCTTTTTGAGTTGCATTCTTAATTTGCAATTATTGGCATGATAGCACACGGTTTCCGCCAAGGACACGCGGTCAGAACAAACAAAAGGAGTATCCCTACCGTAGTGGCATCAAGCGGGACCTTAGATGTGGGCCCACTAGAATCCCTAGAAGTTCCGTTTTGCATTTCCTCGACGAATACAAGAAAAAATGATATTTGACTAAATATTTTTGGCTTGTTTGTGTTGTTTCCTTTTTGGGAGTAAAAGTGAAAGAACAATGGATAAAGGTTGGTTGCATAGTAAGACGGTCACCTAAGAATTCTGTCAACTAACGGAGTATTCACATCAATTGGGGTTGTCGAGGTGGAATAAGTGCAAACTCTCGACTCGGCTTTAGTAGACGGGTCAAAACTCACTAGAAATGCACAACCTAAAGCGTCTTAATATCCACGATTAAGATGAACATTTTATGAATAAAAAATTATCAAAAATGGACTATGCATATCCGTCAAGTTTCCACAATAGACAACTTTCAAAAGCATTTCTCTAAATGCAACTATATGCCATGCAATCTATCATATATACAACCTAAATACACATGCTCTAACCAATTATATGACACACAAGCTAATGATATCTTCTAACAGCACACAAGTGACACACATGCCAATCACACAATCCAGAACATCGTCATCAACAAGTCACGTCCTCCTCAAACAAAAAGTAAAAAGAAAAAGAGATAAGGGATAACAGAGTCGGAAAGATCTCACCATGGCGTCTTCTTTTCCCTTTTCGTGTCTATTATGATGCGGGTCACACCTATAGATGAAGATAAGAGGAAACACACAATAATACATACAAACTAGACTATCTACAAACTAATTTTTAGGATGTTTCAAAATTTTCAAATTTTTGGAAATTTTGTGTTTTTAAATGAAATTAAAGACATGTTTTTGAACTTTTTTTCAATATTTCAATATATACAAAAATTTAAAAATATATACGAAATAAATATTTCCCTCCCTACACTTAAACGAGACATTGTCCTCAATGTCTAAGAAGAAGGGAGAGCAAAAAGAGAAGGTGGGTAGAGGATATTATCGTCTCAAGCTCCATCTTTGATCACTCCACTATGTGAAGTGATCCTTGAATCTTCTACTTTAACCCACCATCTTGTTTTTGGTTCTAGACGCTTACAAAAATAGGTACCTACAAACATCTAAACAAAACAAAGCACAAGCAAGCATGGAAATATATACACTCAAACAAATCAAGCATGAAGGCGTTTAAAAATTCCGTCAAGGACCTCATTAGCTTATCAAATGAGGATGACCAATCCTCATCAAAGTGGTCATATGAAATCATAATTGGCAAGGATAAAGAATAGCATGTGTAAAGGGCAAAGAATGGGTGGTGATTATCTCTCCATCATCAAATATCTCAATTATAAAATCATCAAGGCACAAATCAACCACTTCCAAAATGTCATCACAATTGCATTCAATAGTCATGGGTGGTGATTATCTCTCACACTTTTCCCGTGAGTGGTGATTATCTTTCCATCATCAAATATCTCAATTATGAAATCATCAAGGCACAAATCAACCACTTCCAAAATGTCATCACAATTGCATTCAGTAGTCATGGGTTCAAGGGAAGGGGTAAAAGAAATAAAGTCTAAAGAATTGATGGAAATAAGAAGCTCATCCTCACCACAAAAGGCAACCTCAAATTTCTCAAGAATGGGTTCCTCAAGCAAATCGACCTCGACATCCCAAATATCCTCGATATCCAAACTCTCTTTCCAAGAAGTATCACAAGACTCATTTTCCTCATCATTCCTCTTAAATAACTCCGTCTCCAGCACCTCATGATTCACGTCAAACGACACCCCCTCAAATTCACATAAACCAAGGCAACTTAGTTCACTCAATCACACATTATCATCAAAGTTGAAACTCTCCAACTCATAATCAACAAAAAAGGGTGTTGGGTGGAATAAAGAGGGTCAAGGTGGTGCAAAGAAATAGTCAAGGGCATGCAAATCATCATCATCATCATCATCCTCCATCATATTAGCATGCATGGGTGGTGGGGAAACCTCCTCGAGTATAAAGTTTTCGTCCCCTTCTACATCAAGTCTTTCTGGAGTGTTATAAGTCACCCTTACATATTCCTCATAGTAGGGCACGTTAACAATCGCATACTCATGCCAAGGATTTTTCTCACCAACAAACTCATCAACCCATTTCTTACTTTCAAAATTTTCATCAAATGTTACACATGACTCATTTAAGTACATATCGTTTTACATCACCTTTATCAAGGAAACAATGCACATCATATAAGCATGAATTATCTGAAAGTTCATAGACCCTAATTATACTCCTCTAATTAGTTACTAAATTACTTGTTAATTTAGTGTTTAATAAAGATCTATGTAACATGCATGCAAATTAAAATGCATAATAAAAAGTAAGAAGAAATTTCCTTACATTGGGAAATTTCGGTTTATATGGGCACAACAAGAAACACCTTTCTTGTTAATCTTGTGCTAGAAAGAAATAGATGATCCTCCTTGTAATCTTCAAATTAGAAGACCTCCTTTAAGAAGCACCCAAGATAGAACCCAAATTAATCACTTAGTTTTTGACTAGAAAACACAAGTGATAAGATGAACTAATATTAGATTTTATTACTACTCTACTAATAGGAAATAGTAGTGTTTGAGAGGTTTTAGAGAGATGAGGATTTTAGTGAGATGTACATGCAAAATAAGAATGAACAAGTGAGGCAAAATGAACAACAAAATTGTCCATTTAAGGACACAAGAGGTCCGGCCAAATCATGCATGAGTGGCCCCTTATTTGCTTAAAATAATCTCATGCAAAAATGTTGAGTGTAGAAGTGAATTAGAACATGATCATGTGTCATAAACATGACATGATCACATGATGTAGTGTAACACAAGAAACAACTATCATCATGTTATACACTACCTAAATTTCGGCACCCACTAGTGTCATGTGGTCCATTTTGATTTTTGATATTTGTCCCACAAATACTTATAATCATATGTTTAATTATCTTGTATAATTAAGGGTTAATTTGATCATATAACAATTATATGACTCAAATTAATAAATAATATACACTTAACTTTTAAGTGATATTTTATCATTATATCAATATATAATGGGTCCCACAATGCCTAGTTAGATTATTTTACAACTCCTTGTAAATATAATTAACTAATCACCTCTACCTCAAAGTATATGCATAACCTCAACTAATTTAATGAATTAACTATTAATCATTAAATTAAATCTTATTTAATCGTATTAAAATAAGACGTAAAATTTATTCAGTCAATTATCGTATAATTGACTAATAAACTTATCCGGAATGAGTTCGTAACTCAATTTCCAATAAATAACTCTCGTAACTAAACATATATCAAATATATATATAAAGCACTAATTAATATGTATCGTATACAAATACTTAGATTTCTGTTTGGGTCTCATCCTATAGGTGTGACCGAAAGGGGTCAGTTGATTACCGCCGTCATACGACAATAACGTCTAACTCTAGTCAGCTGACCGTTATCGATTTACGTTAATCAACTGACGTGGAGTATCAAAATACTAGTCATCCCACTAATATTCCAAAATGAGATTTATAATATAAATGCACTATTGTGGAGGCCACTTGCTCCAACAATCTCCCACTTGTCCGATACAAGTTGTGCATGTAGCCACACTATTGCGGAGGACTCCTACTCCCACAATATCTCCCACTTGTCTCGACAAGTTGTGTGCTACCAATTCTCTTGTCACTTTTGCGTCACATCCTCCCACTCATCGCAAGGTGTCTTTCAGGTCGCACTTGCGATTGGAAACATAAATTGAGTGGTTTTCTCGATCTGGAGAGTAACTGTCTGACCGGAAAATCTACCATAGATCTCTTCCGAGCGTGGCCACGCATTTCCAGTCACTACTCCTCGAGTGGCCCGAAGATGTTAATACCCAACGTGGGTGGACAATTCCTGTTGAACCAACTTACACTGTATAATGCAAATCACCATGACCCAGTAGATGCCCATCGGCCTCCTTTCACGGCACGACATAGGACAAAAACCAAAGTCAATCGGAAAATACACCGACTCAGGTAAATGGTCGCCAGTCTAAAGAATCGACTCATAGGAATATAATAGAAATCCCCGCCACGACCAGGCTTCAACAATTTTGATAAGGGACTCTATCATGGTCACTGTCCGACAGAGTGTCTCTACAGTCTGTCTATGTAAACGATCAGTCATCTCCATGACTCCATGGTGCTGAACCAACCATCGATCGACTTACAATCTAGTCATTGCGAGACGTCACCTTATGCAAATGACTAGGGACGATTACTAAGTTCATCATGTTCACTTGAATTGAGTTCAACCTATCTTATAACCAATTCGGACAAAACAAAGTAATAAAATTTAGTCAATACTAAATAAAAGAGCTCATATAAAACTCGAACAATGAATGCAATTATCATATATGTAAACATTGATACAACATTCAATTATTACATATCATATAATCTAGAGGAATTCAGGAACTCGTCTTAATCCCATCGAGACGACATGACTGTCATGTTTAGCCTTTGTAAGAGGCTTGGTTAGAGGATCAGCGATGTTATCGTCTGTCCCAACCTTACATACATCTATTTCCTTCCTCTCCACGTAATCTCTAATTACATGGTATTTCCTAAGTACATGTCTAGACTTGTTACTAGACTTGGGCTCCCTTGCTTGAAAGATAGCCCCACTGTTATCACAATACATCGTGATGGGATCTGAGGCAGTAGAAACTACTCCTAGTCCTTCCAAGAACTGCCGAATCCACACAGCTTCCTTTGCAGCCTCTGATGCCGTGAGGTACTCAGCTTCTGTTGTAGAATCCGCAGTCACGCTTTGCTTGAAGCTTTTCCAGCAAACGGCTCCTCCATTCAACATAAAGACATAGCCGGATTGGGATTTTAAATCATCCCTATCAGTTTGGAAACTAGCGTCCGTGTAACCCTTTACACGCAACTCAGTCTCTTCTCCAAACACCAAGAACGAATCTTTAGTCCTTCGTAAGTACTTAAGGATGTTCTTTACGGCTATCCAGTGACTCTCACCTGGATTGGCTTGATAACGACTCGTCATGCTCAAAGCATAGGCGACGTCAGGGCGAGTGCACATCATAGCATACATGATTGACCCAACTGCTGAAGCATAAGGATTTACTCAGAGTGATACCATGACCTATTGGAAGAAAGCCTTGTTGGAGTAAGTGTCCTCCACAATAGTGCGCCACATAATAAATCTTATTATGGAATATAATTGGGATAATTATTGACTATATATATGATTAGTCAGTTGATTAACGTAAATCAATAACGGTTGGCTAACTAGAGTTTGACGTTATTGTCGTTTGACGGCGGTGATCAACTGATCCCTTTCGGTCACACCTAAAGGATGAAATCCAAATAGTAACTAATTATTTGTATACGATACAGTTAATTAGTACATTACATATATTCGATATGTACGAGAGTTAATTATTAGAAATTGAGTTAAGAACTCAAATTCGATTAAACTTATTTTTCAATTATGCGATAATTGACTAATAAATTTATATCTTATTTTAATACGATTAAATAAGATTTAACTTAGTAATTAATCGTTAAATTACTTAATTAGTTGAGGTTTTGAGATAGAGTAATTAGTTAATTATATTTACAAGGCATTTGTAAAATAAATTAACTATGCATTGTGGGACCCATTATATATTGATATAATGGTAAAATATTACTTAAAATGTTAAGTACATATTATTTATTTAATTGAGTCATATAATTGTTATATGATCAAATTAACACTTAATTGTACAAGATAATTAACCATATGATCAATAAGTATTTGTGAAACAAATATCAAAAATCAAAAGGGATCCAACTAGGCCTAAATGGCCGGTTATGTTGTAGTTCAAAGGTGATGATTTTTGTTCTTGTTTTTACTCTTTAGTTACTTATTGAAAGTGACATAACAAGTAGTAAACAATCATCATCTTTTCTACAACACTACACTCAAATGCATGTGATAAAAGTCGATAATATGAGATTATAATGTTCATAAAATTGAAACGCCCATTTCTGGTCTTGAAAATTTTTTGTACATTTGACATTCTGATGTTGATACTCTTGGTGAAATTTCATAATTTGTTTCACTGCTTTACTATATCTAATGTTTTTATTTGATAAAACCATTAAATACAAAGCTATTTGTTCATAAAATTAATTTAAATTTTTTGAGCAAATGTTTTTTATTTTTATAGTTCCTGGAAATTTTCCAGAATGTACAAAATTTTTGTTTTCAAATTTTATGATGTTTTTATTTTATTTTGGTTTTATTTCATAATTGTTATGATTAAACCGTAATATTTAGCAAATAAAATCAAATCAATCTAATTAATGACCAACAAAATTAGTAGTGACTAATTTTGAGTTCTAAATCAGTTTAGTTAATTATTTTGAATTTAAATGCGATTTAAATGTTGATAGTGATTTTTAATGGTTAAAAATCAATAAATCCCGAAAAATCGAGCTACAATGAGCATGAATGAATTGTAGGACGATTTTGGCATGAATTTTGCAGCAATTTATTTTATTTATGTTTGAATGAATGAATGTCATTTATTTAATAATTTATGCAAAGTTTGTACCTAGTATGGCCTAGTTTTTTTATCGTTATTACCCGTAATGTAAGGGAATAACGTTTTGGTTGTAATTTTATTGCGATCTCGTATCGCCGGTTTGTATAATTTAATAATTTTATTTTATAGAATAAATGTATAATAGGAATTTGTATATTTCTATATTTGTAATTATTTTTATGAAGACCGGTGACTACTTCAAGACGGTGCCATTTTGGAAGATGTTCCAAGTGAAGAGGCAAGGGACCAAGGAGTTGGTTTCCGAATTTGTAACTATCTAGTTAATTTTGATTAGCTAGGTGGCCATACTAGGATTTTATTGTTGCTTGATTGCTTGCTTTATTTTCGCTCATTCCAAAATCGTCACACATGCAATTTTATTTCTTCGATTGTCAATTCAACGTTATTCACAATTCACCGACTTAGTTCGCTTATAGGGAATTAATAACAAAATTGACAAGACCTCTCACATAACTTAAAAAAATTGAGATTTAGCCTTACCAATTAGTAACACCTATGAACCCCGTGTTCATTAGGGCTACCACGCTCGTGGGTCCCTTTTTACCTCGGGTAAGTAGGGTGATGCGATCACAAGCCAAAATTGGATTGGACTCAACGAGATAAGCGTTATCTTGGGACTAGGAGATGGATTTAGTTGAAATCCGTCAACCAAGAGTTCTAAGTGTAGAATTAGTCAAGTATTGACTTACCATTTTTAGATAAAGGTAGCATGCGATGACTATTTTTGTCTAAAGATGGGTCTTGGAATCACTTATATAATTTCGTGAGGGGTCATTATATGAGTGACTTGTTTAAAATTGTTTTTACAAGTAAAATATATATAAGCAATGAATGTTTATTTTCCGTTGATATTTATTTTTATTCGCGCAATGACAATTATTTTTCTTTTATGAACTTATAAATCCGTTCAATCGTGGAAAAGGTTTCCATTATTTTATACGGTAGCATTTTGATTGCAATCTCCGTTTATACCACCGTAGCTAAAGACAAAATGAATTTTATCTTTTGATCCTCATATTCAACATTGCAAATGTCTCTTATGAAGAGTAATTGAATAAGTCACACTTAATCAAAAACGTTTTGATTTTTAGTGACGTTTTCTTATAACAATGGTACAATCATTTTTTGCTCCAAAGAAAATATTTGTATTTTGGTATGTCGTCATACTCCTCATCGAGGCTTACCTCAAAAAGAGGCCAAATCAGTTGGGACGACTAGGTTAATTGATTTATTTAAAATCGTGAATAACCAAATACCGTAGTCACATCATGAAATGTTTATCCTTTTGAAGGAAAAACCATGAATGAAATGAAGAATAGTCTTCACAATAATTCTAATATACTTGTCTAAAGTAGAGATTCATGAAAGTGAGTGGGAGCACTAAGAATGATGTTTATATTCTTAAATTGTTAAGACAAGGTTCAAGAGTAGGTTGGCTCGACTTTGACACAAGGCAAGGGAAAAAGGCAAGACTATTTTGAATAGTAAAGTCAAAACCCAAGCAAGGTGTCGAACCCAACTTTTGACGATTCTATTTTACTGTGTAGGACACAAGAAAAGAATCTTCCCAAAGTTTTCTAAAGAGTTAGAAATTAGGTGTAATTTTTTCACCCATAATATCTATATGATCGACATTTATTTTGCTAAATGCAATTTTTGGGTATTAGATACCTATTATGGTTTTCATCAATGTATTAAATGCATATAATAATGATTCGTGCGACGACTAACCATAATTAAATGTCGACCTACAAGGGAAATATAACTATTGTAGTTTTATTTCTATAGAGACATATAAAAGTTATAATGTGATCAATCTAGTTTTGGATTTAGAGGTATACTTTGATAAACGTTATTATGTACATAACCTCTAAATAAAGAATATAGTATCCACTTTTGTGTACGACACAAGTGTTTCACTTTTGTGAATAACAAACGTTGTATCTTTTTATGCCTATACTTGGTCAATGGTTATCCCATACCAATCAAAGGTAATTATATTCTTGACCTAAACTAGTAATTACTTGTCATATAGATTGAAAAAGGCTCAAAATTGGTGACCTATGTCTAATCTTAATTCTGGATTGTGTAGCACATTAAGAGGCTAGTATTAACAACTATCCCTAACCCATCTGATTTTGAATCTTATGGTGTGTGCGAATCTTGTATTCAAGGCAAGATGATTCGTGCCCTTTTGTTGAAAAGGAAATCGAACTAGTAAATTATTGGCCCCATTACATAAGAATACGTGTGGTCCAATAACAAACACAACCAGAGATGGTAATGATTACTTCACTTGATTTACCGACGATTTAAGTAGATATTATGTTTGATTCTACTTAATGAGGTTGCTAAGAGAAATCTTTGAAAAGTTCAAAGAGCTTCAATGAGAAGTAGTTAACCACTAGAACATTAGATCAAGGACTTACGACTATATCGTAACTATAAATATCTAAGTATTGACTTTGATTTTCACCAAAAGTATTGTGAAATGGTTTCACAAGTTAACTTCTCTAACACACATTATTAGATAAGGTGTTGTTGAATAGAGAAACAGAACCTTATACGATATGGTTTTGTCTTTATCAAGTCAAAATGAGCCATTTGACTTAACCTTGGGATCTTAATATTTTTGTCTGCTATTTCTTTTCCCACCATATTAAAACACATTTAAAACAGTCTGATTTAATTCCATATACGATATGGGTAGGTAGCGTACCTAATTTATAAGTTATTTGAATGAAACAAGTGCTCAATAATCCCACATTGACCACGAGAACAAAGCGTTTGTGATGCTGTCTTTCAATAAAAATACGATTATTTCTTGATAAGACAGAGTGGGAGAAAATGTTTCAAGAGCCACAAACTGAGCATATGGTCCGGAACCTAGGAGGTTAGGTGGAATTTTATCGCTCCTTTATAGTGATGAATTCTAATATGCGACTTATAAAAGACTGTTTTTAGTCCCAACTTCTTGATATGGCTTAGAGTCATACGATTCGTAATGGACTCCATGCATGATGGTCAGGTATGTGACCTGGTAAATTTTACTTGAAGAAGTACGACCTCTTCAATGAAAGATCGAAATTTGCATGGATGAACATTAAAATGTTTTCAAATATAACTTGGTAGGCAAAGAGTTTTGCACCAACCTTAATTCTTTGATCCATTCGAATATACTTAGCCATTACAGCATATCATAATAGTATGATGCCAACTGGATCTCAACAACCACCTTCTTGAATACGATTCTAGAAGAGGTAGTATATTTTATATTCACCTGTGGGTTCGTAGAACCTAACTATCCTAAGTTAATTTGCAAGCTTAAGAGGATGTCTTAAGTAAGCACTAAAGAGTTGGAATTAGTGTGTCAATCATGTCATAAAATATTTCTCGATATCTCGAGGAATTATGTTTAGACATGAAGTTTAGTGGGAGTAATGGTATATGAATCAGTCTTATATGGAGACATAGTGATCATTTTAGATGATGGAAGATTTGGAAAAGAAGAATTACACTTTTATGATATCTGGTTTATGGAGCTACAAAATCTTAAAAGGATATTAGCATTGAGGTCTTAAATTCTTAATTGATAAGATCTTGACTAGTTTGAAGGGAAGTTGAACAAATCTAAATGATTCCTTTTGCTTCCGGCTGCGGGATACCATTATATACGCTGTGATGTATACTCAATCCGACATTTCGCATGCTTTGAGTATGACGAATCATTTGCAATCAAATCCAAGTGAGAGTCACTTGATAGCCATAAATAACATCCTTAGTACTTGCGAAGGACTAAAAGATATGTTCCATGTGTTTGGAGTTTAAAATGAGTTACGTGTAAGGGTTACACAGACTTCAGTTTCCAAACTGATCAAAGTGATTTGAAATCACAAGCTGGCTGTGTTTTATAGAAGATTTATCTGTTGGAAGAATTCCAAGCAGAAAATACTATTGGAAAGGTTCCAAGTAGGAGTAACATTTTAAAATAGAAATGTCATGTATCCGCTGGAAGTGTTCCAGGCAGTTTATCATTGCGGATTTAACAACGGCAATGGAGTACATTGCGTCATATGATGATGCATATGAAAGTAGCTTGGATTCGACAGTATTGGAGGGACTAGAAATAGTTCATAGCTGTATATCTATCCCAGAATACTGGTAAAAACAGTTGGAAGCTACCTTTTAGGCCAAGAGTCCTAAAAATCTAGGATTCAAATCTCGGACACGTACTCAGAGAAGTTTTATGTAATATGAGAGTACTCAGACAAAGAGAAATATCAATCAGAACGGTAGGAAAGATGCAAGTATTGCTAATCCATTACCATGCCTTTTGCAGGCTGAACATGATAGTCATGTCATTTCAATGCGGTTGAAATATGTACCTGAATTGCTAGAGATTATGAGATATGAAATTATTGATAGCGTATCAATTTTTCAAATATTTGATAATCGCATTCATTGTTAGAGTTTCATTAAAAACTCCTTTATTTAGTTTGACTAAATTTTAATACTTTGTTTATCCGAATTGGTTGAAAGAAAGGTTGAACCCAATTCAAGTGAACAGGACGAACTTAGTATTTTGTCCCTAGTCACTCAATGAGGTGACGTCTCGAAATGACTAGATTGGAAGTCGATCGATGGTTGGTTCAGCACCATGGGGTCATGGAGATGACTGGTCGTTTACATAGACAGACTGTATGACACTCTGTCGGACAGATAGTGACCATTTGTAGATGTATAGAGACCCTTAAAGTCAATTATTTGATGCTGGCCGTGTGGCAGGGTCTTCTCTCTCTTCCTATAAGTCGATTCTTTTGATGGCGACGTTATTGAGTCGGTTGCAGTTCCGATTGGTTTGGTTGCTGTCTAGTCGTGACCGTATAAAAGGAGGCCGAGGACTTATTGATGGATCATGGTGATCTGCATCATACAGAGTAGATTGGATCAACAGGAATTGTCCACCCACGTTGGGTAAAAACATCTTTAGGCCACTCGAGGAGAAGTTACTGTAAATGCGTGGCCACGCTCGGAAAGAGATCTATGGTAGATTTTCCGGTCAGACAGTTACTCTCCCTATCGAGAAAAACCACTCTAGATATTGTCAATCGCAAGTGCGGCCTGGAAGACACCTTGCGTTGAGTGGGAGATGTGATAAAGAGACAAGAGAATCGGTGACGCACACTTGTGTCAGACAAGTGGGAGATTGTTGGAGTAGGTGTCCTCCACAATAGTGCGCCACATAATAAATCTTATTATGGAATATAATTGGGATATTTATTGACTATATATATGATTAGTCAGTTGATTAACGTAAATAAATAACGGTTGGCTGACTAGAGTTTGACGTTATTGTCGTTTGACGGCGGTGATCAACTGATCCCTTTCGGTCACACCTAAAGGATGAAATCCAAATAGTAACTAATTATTTGTATACGATACAGTTAATTAGTACATTACATATATCCGATATGTATGAGAGTTAATTGTTAGAAATTGAGTAAGAACTCAAATTCAATTAAGTTTATTTTTCAATTATGCGATAATTGACTAATAAATTTATATCTTATTTTAATACGATTAAATAAGATTTAACTTAGTAATTAATCGTTAAATTACTAAATTAGTTGAGTTTTGAGATAGAGGTAATTAGTTAATTATATTTACAAGGAGTTGTAAAATAAATTAACTAAGCATTGTGGGACCCATTATATATTGATATAATGGTAAAATATTACTTAAAATGTTAAGTACATATTATTTATTTAATTGAGTCATATAATTGTTATATGATCAAATGAACACTTAATTATACAAGATAATTAACCATATGATCAATAAGTATTTGTGAGACAAATATCAAAAATCAAAATGGATCCAACTAGGCCTAAATGGCCGGATATGTTGTAGTTCAAAGGTGATGATTTTTGTTCTTGTTTTTACTCTTTAGTTACTTATTGAAAGTGACATAACAAGTAGTAAACAATCATCATCTTTTCTACAACACTACACTCAAATGCATGTGATAAAATTGAACAAATAATAGTCCAGTTGTGGACTAAATAATCCGGCCAAATGGCCTTAAAATGAGCATTGTGTTCATTTTTCTAATTACTTGATTTTTGTTCAATTGTCATACTTCTTTCTAAAATCCTTCTTCTCACTAAAACTCTCATATACTAATATTTACTAAGTATTACTAGTGTAGTAATATATTCATAATATTAGTCGTATTATATCTATCTTATTATCTAGTTAATAATAAGGGTAGATTATTTGGTGTCATCTTGGTGCAACTTGAAGGAGGTCTTCTTGTTTGGAGATTTCTTGTGTTCATCCATATTTATAGCTCAAGAACAACAAGAAGGAGTTCTTGTTGTGCCCATATAATTTTCATATCAATGTGAGGAAATTTCTTCTTTTATGTAAATGTCTTTATATTTCATGCTGTTACATAGATCATTATAAACTAAATTAATAAGTAATTTAGTAAATAATTAGAGGAGTCTAATTAAGGTCTATGGACTTTCAAGCCTCTCTTAGAGTCTTTCATTTTGAACCGATCAAGAATCTTATCTATATAAGCTTCTTGACTTAATGCTAGTATCCTCTTGGATCTATCTCTATAGATCCGGATACCCAAAATGCGTTGTGCCTCTCACAAATCCTTCATCTGGAAATGTTTCCCAAGCCACTCCTTGGTAGAAGTAAGCATTGGTATGTCATTCCCAATGAGAAGTATGTCATCCACATATAAGATAAGGAAAGTAACTTTGCTCCCACTAAACTTCATGTATAAACATGGTTCCTCGACACTTCGAGTGAATCCATTTTGTTTAATTACATGATCGAAGCGATGATTCCAACTCCTTGATGCTGGCTTAAGACCATAAATGGATCTCTTAAGTTTGCATACCTTCTTAGGGTTGGATTTATCCTCAAAACCTTCAGGTTGTGTCATGTACACTTCCTCTTCTAGAATCTCATTCAAGAAGGCGGTTTTGACATCCATTTGCCAAATTTCATAGTTATAAAATGCGGCAACCGCTAAGAGAATCCTAATGGATCGAAGCATAGCGACTGGGGCAAAAGTTGCGTCATAGTGTAAACCATGAACTTGAGTGAAGCCTTTTGCCACCAATCTAGCTTTGTAGACATCAATATGTCCATCTATGCCATTCTTGATCTTGTAGATCCACTTGCACTGAAGAGGTCGTACCTTCTCAGGTAAGTCTACCAAGTCCCATACTTGATTTTCGTACATAGAATCCATTTCGGATTGCATGGCCTCAAGCCAATGCGTGGAGTTGGGACTAGAAACGGCCGATTTGTAGGTTGTGGGTTCATCACTTTCAAAAAGTAATAAATCACCATCTCCCTCGATACATCCAGGGTAACGATCAGGTTGAAAACTAATTCTACCTGACCTTCTGCAACAGGAGTTCAATGCCATGTTCAAAGACAAGACCAATCAACCTCTGATCAGCCTAGCCAGGATTCAATGCCAAACCTACCCTATGTCAAAAGCTACCTTAATGCTTTGTACAGCCCAGGTCCAAGCCACCACACAAAGACACGAGCCAGTGGTAGTCATGAAACGAGCCAAGACCAAACAAGCCACAAAACAGACTCACAAAACAAGCCAACAAAACCTTTGGAAACTCAGCCAGCAGCAGTGCCTTGGGGAGGGTCTCAGGGCAACTTCCAAGCTTAGGGACTCCAAACCCACTATGGGGCATGGTACTAGGGAGGGTCTACTATCTTTTTGTCCAGGAAACCTTCCTCAGAAAACGTCAAGAACACCCCTCAAAACACAACCCAAGTAAACCAGTCCAGTTACAGCCTTACATGTAGCAGCTTAGCTGTTTTTGCCAAACCTTCCTCTTTTAGCCAATCAAACAAACCTAACCAATCCCCAAACCTATGTCTTGGGAAGGTCCTCTACAACTTTCCCCAGGACTTCCTTACCAAGAAACAAACACACAAAGAGTTAGCTTAGGGACAACTTCAAACTGTCCAGATTTCAGCCTTTGTGTAGTAGTTAACATGTCACTGTCAAACCTTCCCCTTTTGAACAAGCAATGCGTGAGGTACTTTCAGCACATCTTTGGGAGCCTTCCTACTTCAGTTTGGTTCACAAACCCAAGCCTGAAAGTCCACTCTTCACCCAAGACACACCTGATCAAACAATTAAGGAAGATTGTCTCTTTAGAAACTACTTTCTACTTTATTTACTTTATGTCAGAATTCTGCAAGTTTGTAGCTGTTATTTTGTTTCATGTTGTAAGCCTTTGTGGCCCTAGATATCTCCTAAACGTCTGAGTTGTATTCTTGTTGCCTATATAAGGCCTTTACCTAATGAAATGCAAACCAGATTTGAAGTAAAACATAAAACTGAAACCTTGTTTCTGTTGCATCTCTTGGCTGTGTGCTTGAGACAACTTCCTTTGCTTTGTGCTTGGAAGGGAGCTTGGGTCCTTAGCTGTGTGCTGGGATCACAGTTCAACCCTCAATCATTGGCTTTGTGCTTTGATTAAGGTCCTATCTTAGTTCTTTGTCAATTAGTCCAACCAGAAACAGAGTATTTGCAAAGTGTCTGAACTTCAATCAAATTGTCATTGTTTAGTTGTCTTTCTGAATAGTTTCAGTGCAAATTGGTTATCAGAGCTTTGGTTTGTGCGTTCATCTACCTAACTACATTAAAAACACAAAATACAACCATGAGTGAAGAGAGAATCACAGGTCTTGAAAAAACAGTTCAAGATCTTGCCAGAACTGTAATGGAGGTCTCTAGATCTGTCAATGAACTCCTTGAGGGCCAACAGAACAATAATACAAGGGGAGGCAGAGGTCGAGGAAGAGGAGCACCTTTCCCACAAGGTGGAGGAAGAAGGAGACAACCTGTAGATCAGTTTGAAATGTCAGATTCAGATGGCTCAGATCACAGCCTTCTCAGACACCAAGACAAAGATATCAAGGTAGAGATTCCTGAATTTCTAGGTAGCTTGAACCCTGATGATTTCTTAGATTGGCTAAGGTCTGTAGAAAGAGTCTTTGAGTTTAAAGGATACACTGATAGAAAGGCTTTTAAGGTTGCTATCATGAAACTAAAAGGCTATGCCTCACTTTGGTATGAAAATATGAAAACCTTGAGGGTTAGGGAAGGGAAAGAACCTGTAAAGTCATGGCTCAAACTGAAAAAGAAAATGAGAGCTAAGTTTGTCTCTAGGGACTACACTCAAGACATGTTCATTAAGCTTACTCACCTAAAGCAAGACCAAAGACCTTTAGAGTCCTACCTAAGAGACTTTGAACAACTCACTTTGCAAGGTGAGGTTGTTGAGAAATCTGAACAAAAGATAGCAAGGTTCTTAGAGGGGTTGGATGAAAGGATAGCTAGCAAAGTCAGGCTACAAAACATATACTCCTTTGAGGAAGCTGTCAACTTGTCTTTAAGGGTAGAAAAATTGGGAAAAGGAAAGGCAGTGCTTCTAAGACACCTTCCAGAACCCCCACCTTCAAACCTTTTGTAGGAGTTAAGATAGGAGAACCTGTGGTTCCTGTTAAGACTCCTTTCAACCTTGATAAAGGCAAGGCTGTTGAGGCAGGCCAAAGGAAGACTACCCCTCTCAAAAAGTGCTTTCAATGTCAAGGGTATGGGCATTTTGCTAGAGAATGCCCATCTAAAAGGGCTATGAGTACCCTAGAAGTAATCCATTGGGGAGATGATGAGGTGTTGGTCTGTGATGAGGAGATGGAAGAGCCTGAGATAGAGGCTAGTGAGGAGTTGATAGAACCTGATGCTGGGGTAAGTCTGGTGACTTGGAGGGTGATGCACACACAACCCCAACCCTTAGAAGAAGATCAAAGACACCAGATCTTTAGAACTAGGTGCACCATAAAAGGGAGGGTGTGTCATCTGATTGTGGATGGAGGGAGTTGCACCAATGTAGCCTCTAAGACAATGGTGGATAAACTAACATTGCCCACCAAAGACCACCCTCAACCTTACAAGCTTAGGTGGCTGAACACGGGGGCTGAAGTTAGAGTAGATCAACAATGTGTTGTTCCATTTTCTATTGGGAAAGGATATGCTGATGAGGCCTTGTGTGATGTATTGCCTATGGATGCTTGTCACCTACTATTAGGGAGGCCCTGGGAGTTTGATAGGGATGCTGTCCATCAGGGAAGGGACAATACTTACTCTTTTAGGTTTGGGAAGAAGAAAATCATCTTAGCTCCTTTACCCCCTAGCCTGAAAGGGAACCCTCCACTCTTAACTGAAGCTGCTAAGGAAGTTCTGCTGTTAAGTGAAGCAGAGATGGAGCAAGAGTTAAATGATCTTAGGCCAGTCTATGTCCTCCTCACCAAGGAGGTAGGGGAAGGGTCTAACCAAGTGCCTAAGGAAGTACAAGCCTTGCTGAAAACCTATGAGGATGTTTTCCGTGCTGAACTACCTAGTGGATTACCCCCACTAAGGGGAATTGAGCACCACATTGATCTAGTACCTGGGGCTGTCCTTCCAAACAAGCCAGCCTATAGAAGTGACCCCAGGGCAACACAAGAGCTGCAATCTCAGGTGGGAGAATTGCTTAGCAAAGGGTATGTAAGGGAGTCTCTTAGTCCTTGTGCTGTACCAGCACTGCTAGTGCCTAAGAAGGATGGAACTTGGAGGATGTGTATAGATAGCAGAGCAATTAACAATATCACCATCAAGTATAGGTTCCCTATACCTAGACTCAATGACATTCTGGATGAACTCAGGGGGGCTCAAGTGTTCACTAAGATTGATCTAAGGCAAGGGTATCATCAAGTAAGGATAAGAGCTGGAGATGAGTGGAAGACTGCTTTCAAGACCAAGCATGGGCTGTATGAATGGTTAGTGATGCCATTTGGGCTCTCCAATGCCCCCAGCACCTTCATGAGGCTCATGACAGAAGTCTTAAGGCCTTACTTGGGAAAAGTCATTGTGGTATACTTTGATGACATTCTAGTCTACAGTTCAAGCAAGAAGGAACACCTACAACATCTGAACTTGCTTTATGAGGTTCTCAGGAAGAATAAGCTATATGGTAAGCTAGAGAAGTGCACTTTCATGCAGCCTGAGGTTCACTTCCTTGGGTTCATCATATCAAAGGATGGGGTAGCTGTTGATCCTGAGAAGGTTAAGGCAATCAGGGATTGGCCTACACCTAAGACAGTAACAGAGGTCAGAAGTTTCCATGGGTTGGCATCCTTCTATAGAAGGTTCATTCAGGGGTTCAGTTCTATCATGGCTCCTATCACAGAATGCATGAAGAAAGGAGAGTGTACTTGGGGAGAAAAGGCAGAGAAGTCCTTCAAAACCATTAAGGATCTGTTGTGTAGATCCCCTATACTAGGCTTACCTGACTTTAACAAACTGTTTGAAGTAGAATGTGATGCAAGTGGGTTAGGAGTGGGGGCAGTACTGGTTCAAGAGAAGAGGCCCATAGCCTATTTCAGTGAGAAGCTAAGTGGAGCAAGGTTGAATTACTCGACCTATGACAAAGAGTTTTATGCCATAGTGAGAGCTCTGAATCATTGGGGGCATTACCTAAAACCTAAGCCTGTTGTGCTACATTCAGACCATGAGGCTTTAAAGTTCATCAATGGTCAACACAAACTCAACCCCAGGCATGCCAAGTGGGTAGAATTCCTGCAATCTTTCTCCTTTTCAAGCAAGTACATAGAAGGCAAGAACAATGTAGTAGCTGATGCCCTTTCTAGGAGATCTGTGATGTTGTCATTCATGGAGCAAAGGGTCCTAGGCTTTGAATTCATGAAGGAACTCTACATGGAAGATCCAGACTTCAAGGAGGAATGGGAAGTGTATGCAGAGGGAAAACTCAAGAAGGGGAGCAAGTACTTGACACAGAAGGGATTCCTCTTCCAAGGAAACAAACTATGCATACCTAGAGGTCCTTACAGAGGATTACTAGTCAAGGAGGTCCATTGCAATGGACTTGCAGGGCACTTTGGGGTACAAAAGACCTATGAGATATTGCATGAGCAGTTCTATTGGCCCAAGATGCTAGGTGATGTGCAGGACACTATTAAAAGGTGCAAACCCTGTCAACTAGCCAAGTCAAAGTTCCATGCAGGTCCCTACACCCCACTACCTGTACCAAACAAACCTTGGGAGGACATCAGTATGGATTTCATAGTGGCATTGCCTAGGACACAAAGGGGCAAAGACTCAGTAATGGTGGTAGTGGATAGGTTCAGCAAAATGGCCCATTTTGTTGCTTGTAAGAAGACAGAAGATGCCATGGGGTAGCAGAACTCTACTTCAAGGAAATAGTAAAGTTGCATGGGGTACCAAGAAGCATTGTGTCTGATAGGGATACTAAGTTTATGAGCCACTTTTGGAGGTCACTCTGGAGGCTCTTAGGTTCAAGGTTACTCTTCAGCACAGCCTACCATCCCCAAACAGATGGGCAGACAGAGGTTACTAACAAAACTCTAGGAAGAATCTTGAGGTGTATCATTGCTAAGTCATTAAAGGATTGGGACATCAAACTGTCACAAGCTGAGTTTGCATTCAATAGAGCTCCCTCACACAGCACAGGTAAGACCCCTTTTGAAGTTGTTTATGGTGCTAATCCTCTAATGCCTACAGACCTAGCACCAGTGATAAGGAAAGAAGTCAACTATGATGCCAAAGAAAGAGGACAACAGATGATGCAGATTCACAGCCAAGTCAAGAAACAGATTGAGAGAACAAATGAAATGTATAAGTCAAGAGCCAAAGGTCCAAAGAAAGCTAGAGAGTTCAAGGCAGGAGACATGGTGTGGCTGCACTTAAGGAAAGAAAGATTCCCAGAGAAAAGGAAAAACAAACTCATGCCAAGGGCTGATGGTCCTTTTGAAGTGCTTGAAAGGATAGGACCTAATGCCTACAAGATAGATTTACCAGGGGATTATGGGGTACATGGGACATTCAATGTGGGAGACCTAAGTCATTATCAAGAAGACTCTGAGGATGAAGAGGATTTGAGGACAAATCTTTTTCAAGAAGGAGGGGTTGCAACAGGAGTTCAATGCCATGTTCAAAGACAAGACCAATCAACCTCTGATCAGCCAGCCAGGATTCAATGCCAAACCTACCCTATGTCAAAAGCTACCTTAATGCTTTGTACAGCCCAGGCCCAAGCCACCACACAAAGACACGAGCCAGTGGTAGCCATGACACGAGCCAAGACCAAACAAGCCACAAAACAGACTCACAAAACAAGCCAACAAAAACTTTGGAAACTCAGCCAGCAGCAGTGCCTTGGGGAGGGTCTCAGGGCAACTTCCAAGCTTAGGGACTCCAAACCAACTATGGGGCATGGTACTAGGGAGGGTCTACTATCTTTTTGTCCAGGAAACCTTCCTCAGAAAACGTCAAGAACACCCCGCAAAACACAACCCAAGTAAACCAGTCCAGTTACAGCCTTACATGTAGCAGCTTAGCTGTTTTTGCCAAACCTTCCTCTTTTAGCCAATCAAACAAACCTAACCAATCCCCAAACCTATGTCTTGGGAAGGTCCTCTACAAATTTCCCCAGGACTTCCTTGCCAAGAAACAAACACACAAAGAGTTAGCTTAGGGACAACTTCAAACTGTCCAGATTTCAGCCTTTGTGTAGTAGTTAACATGTCACTGTCAAACCTTCCCCTTTTGAACAAGCAATGCGTGTGGTACTTTCAGCACATCTTTGGGAGCCTTCCTACTTCAGTTTGGTTCACAAACCCAAGCCTGAAAGTCCACTCTTCACCCAAGACACACCTGATCAAACAATTAAGGAAGATTGTCTCTTTAGAAACTACTTTTTACTTTATTTACTTTATGTCAGAATTCTGCAAGTTTGTAGCTGTTATTTTGTTTCATGTTGTAAGCCTTTGTGGCCCTAGATATCTCCTAAACGTCTGAGTTGTATTCTTGTTGCCTATATAAGGCCTTTACCTAATGAAATGCAAACCAGATTTGAAGTAAAATATAAAACTGAAACCTTGTTTCTGTTGCATCTCTTGGCTGTGTGCTTGAGACAACTTCCTTTGCTTTGTGCTTGGAAGTGAGCTTGGGTCCTTAGCTGTGTGCTGGGATCACAGTTCAACCCTCAATCATTGGCTTTGTGCTTTGATTAAGGTCCTATCTTAGTTCTTGTCAATTAGTCCAAACAGAAACAGAGTATTTGCAAAGTGTCTGAACTTCAATCAAATTGTCATTGTTTAGTTGTCTTTCTGAATAGTTTCAGTGCAACATGGGACATTCAATGTGGGAGACCTAAGTCATTATCAAGAAGACTCTGAGGATGAAGAGGATTTGAGGGCAAATCTTTTTCAAGAAGGAGGGGTTGCAACAGGAGTTCAAGGCCATGCTCAAAGACAAGGACAAGCAACCTATGATCAGCCTAACCAGGATTCAATGCCAAACCTACCCTATGTCAAAAGCTATCTTAATGCTTTGTATAGCCCAGGCCCAAGCCACCACACAAAGACACGAGCCAGTGGTAGCCATGACACGAGCCAAGACAAAACAAGCCACAAAACAGACTCACAAAACAAGCCAACAAAACCTTTGGAAACTCAGCCAGCAGCAGTGCCTTGGGGAGGGTCTCAGGGCAACTTCCAAGCTTAGGGACTCCAAACCATCTATGGGGCATGGTACTAGGGAGGGTCTACTACCTTTTTGTCCAGGAAACCTTCCTCAGAAAACGTCAAGAACACCCCTCAAAACACAACCCAAGAGAACCAGTCCAGTTACAGCCTTACATGTAGCAGTTTAGCTGTTTTGTCAAACCTTCCTCTTTTAGCCAATCAAACAAGCCTAACCAATCCCTAAACCTATGTCTTGGGAAGGTCCTCGACAACTTTCCCCAGGACTTCCCTTCCAAGAAACAAACACACAAAGAGTTAGCTTAGGGACAACTTCAAACTGTCCAGATTTCAGCCTTTGGTGTAGTAGTTAATATGTCACTGTCAACCTTCCCCTTTTGAACAAACAATGCGTGAGGTACCTTCAGCACATCTTTGGGAGCCTTTCTACTTCATTTTTGTTCACAAACCCAAGCTTGAAAGTCCACTCTTCACCCAAGACACACCTGATCAAACAATTAAGGAAGATTGTCTCTTTAGAAACTACTTTCTACTTTATCTACTTTATGTCAGAATTCTGCAAGTTTGTAGCTGTTATTTTGTTTCATGTTGTAAGCCCTTGTGGCCCTAGATGTATCCTAAACGTCTGAATGTATTTTTGCTGCCTATATAAGGCCTTCACCTAATGAAATGCAAATCAGATTTGAAGTAAAACATAAAACTGAAACCTTGTTTCTGGTGAAATCTCTTGGTTGTGTGCTTGAGACAACTTCCTTTGCTTTGTGCTTGGAAGTGAGCTTGGGTCCTTAGCTGTGTGCTGGGATCAAGGTTCAACCCTCAACCATTGGCTTTGTGCTTTGGTTAAGGTCCTATCCTTGTTCTTTAACAATCAATTCAAACAGAAACAGAGTACTTGCAAGTGTCTTGATCTTAGCTCAATTTGTCATTGTTTAGTTGTCTTTTCTGAATAGTTTCAGTGCACTTAGCCTGATTCGGGCCTTTCATGATCGGTATTAGGGTACGACCTCGACCTTTCATATACCTTTTGGAGACGTCGGGGTCACTTGGGAGGATTACGGCATCATTTCGGGTCTTTCGTGCGGAGGGGAGTCTTTCGAGTGGTCGTCGACGGCTATGACGGTTGACTCGGAGGAAGCGAGGAGTTTGATAGGTTGGAACCTGCCGACAGGGGCAGCTACCATTCCCGGGTTGGTTCCGAGCACTTACGTCAGGGACTACTTTGCGGGTAGGACTCCTGCGTGGGTCAGGATAGGCAGAGAGATGGTACCTTCTCGTCCTTGTACAACTGAGCAAAGGGCTTGACTTTGGCCGTGGTGGTTCCTCTTTGATTTACTTCGGAGACAACGGGGAAAGATGTTGATGGAGCTTCTTCCCTTTCTGTCTGACTTGAGTAGCCTACGTTGGTGGGACTAAGTTACTTCTGGCTTTGCGGTCCTCACCCGCTATATGAGGGCCATGGTTAGACCAGAGCTGACGGAGGAGGGGACTTCTCCTGCTACTGTTGGTCCTGGGCTTTTCTTAGAAGTATGAACCTTCCTTTTTGCATGAGTTGAGTAACTTATCTTGCATTTGATTGGAAGATCGATATTTGTTGTTAAACGATTATTATTTTGTTTGACGGCGTGGGTGTACTCCTACTTTCTAGGCTTTGCGCCCAAGAGGAAGAAGCCGAAACTGAGGGCATACCCAGTCGTGAGGGACTGGGTCATGTGTCTTAGGAAGAGCCAGCGTGCTTCATATCATATCTGTCAGAGGGGCGCGTATGCTCTGCAGTTGAATCACGTAAGTATCTTGATTTATTCTTTTATGTCTTTTATTTGGAAACAATCACCAGAATGACCCTTGTTTCTTCAGTTTAGATGGGTTCCCAGACCTTGGGGTGACTACCAGGATACTCTAGATTTCATAGCCGAAATCTTGAGTCCTAGGAGCTCGAGTCGGTTGTTGCGGAGGATGCCCATGGGACATGTGTGGTACTTGGGCGAGCGTTTAACTCGACAGTGCTCTTGCGGCACCTTCACGGTCCCCATCGATCCTCCAGGGTTGATGTTTAAGGAACTTTATGACTCTCAGAGAGAGGCTGACTTGGCCGGTGCGAGTGGGGACGCCCTCCTGCTTCTTGGTGAGGAGTACACCACGTTTGTTCACCAAAGACTAGCGTACTAGCCAATAGTGGTAAGCATTGTTTGTTTTCTTTGAATTGATTGGAGAAAATGACGAATGATCGTTAATTAAAGAACCATTTGACCTTTGCAGGAGATCGAGGTGGCATGCGTCAAGCCCCCAGCTTACCCCGAGGTACTGGAGTACACAGATGCGGCTGGTTTCACGACGACTTAGGAGCTCTGTGATTTTAGCGAGGCGGTGACCTACGCTGGCTTGGATGAGTGGCAACACCTAGTGAGGAGGGTAAGCTTTGGCTATCTTCCTTTTATTTTCTTCATGGGAATGCTTTTAATTTGACTATTATTTTCCTTTGAATGCAGTTGCGACCGTCTCAGCATGTAGCGTTCTGGAGGGTGGCCAACTGACTCCGGACCACGGCCATCGAGGCGCTCTCAGGTGGCCGGGATCGACAGGTATGAACCTCTCTTTCCGTTTTTCATTTTATTTTATCTTCTTGTATTTTGAAGTGAAATGATTGAAATGAGGCATTTCTTCCTAGAGAGATCTAGAGCGGGAGCTAGTGGAGTCCCCGGAGGAGACGGCTCGTCTACTGTAGGAGATGGAGTTTAGGGATGCTGGGATAGCCGCTCTCGAGGTGACCATAGGCATGCTGGGTGGTGATGAGGATTAGTTGTCTGTATTGCTGTTGATTTGTACATCTTTTGACTTGTTTTTGTACAATTGGATTTTTACTTTGTCTTGGGCTAAAGCCCCCAGTTTTGGATTTTTGGATTTTGTTTTGGTCGAGAGCCCCCAGTTTGATGTACATGCTTCTTTCGAGTGTTTCTGTTGTTGAGTATTCCTACAGGTTAGTCTAAATAACAGGTTTGGTAGACTACGGTTTCTGCTGTCATACTGGTCGAAAATCACATAGAAATCACGTAATTTACATGTAGCATATTAGTAGCCTAAACTGGCACAAAACGAAATTGGAATGTGCAAAAATGCGAAAAAAAGGACCGGATGGTAGGTAGGGCTTCCCCCTAGAAAAACGAATTTTTAAAAGAAATGTAAGTATATAAAGAAATTTTAAAAATGTCTGGAAATGATTTTCTAAAAAAAAATGAAATGAAATAAAATGAATGACTGCGCTTGTTTGGCGGCAACGTCGATTTTTCTCTTGAAAAGCAAATCGACAAGGATTAAGAAATCTAATATCAAGGAAATTCGTTATTTGACTAAATCTATATCCTGTAGGAAAAGGAAGTTATAGTCGGACGTAGATCAGGAAAGATCCAAAGCTAGATATCAGGACAAAGAACCAGGGGAAAAGGCGTAGCAAGAGCTCCAACTCTTCAAAAAGGCGTAGCACCTACTGCGTCAGTTCCTGGGCAAGTCTGTCTTTGATTGGAATTGGGAAAGGGCGAATAATATATATAGATGCGTCGGGGAAGCTATTATTTATATAATTCTTCCGTCTATCATACGTCTATCGCACAAAATCTCTCTACAAAAAACTTTCACAATCATGGATGCTTTTGAAAACCGTCTTATGGAGTGGACGAATGAATTCACAAATGTAGAGAAACATGACATGGGTGCTTTCAATCTAGGATCAATTTTGTGCTTAAAATTGGTAAAGGTCGTGAGGCCTTTCTTGGATGCTTGTCTTGAATATTGGGACCCAAATTGGCATGTGTTTGCCTTTGCTGGAGGCGATATTTGTCCATTTCTTGAAGAAATAGCTGCCATTGGAGGGTGGGAACCTGAAGATGCACCAGCTATACCCCTTAGCTCCCAAGGCTATAAGAATAAATTCAGGGACGTTCTTTGGTTGACAAAGGCTGAGGTAGATTGTTATGTGACCTCAAAAAGCGTTCGTATGCACGATTTTGTTGACTGATTCATAAATAGGGATGACCCTTCTATATCTTATGATGCGAGGCGCAAAGCCTTTGGGTTTTGCCTTTTGCATTGTTATATCTTGCAACGCCTTGTCGATAAGGAGATAAGAGGGGATCCTCTTTTCTTGAGTTTGGTGGAGCAAATGGAGCTGCGCAAGAGCCCAATGTGCCTTTGTCTAGGAGAGATCATTCTTAGACTGGATAATAGAAAAACGAATCGAAAATTTCCATTTCTGGATAGTTCTATCATCTTGCAGGTAAGAACGTTTTCTTTTCTTTTCTCTGTCTTTTTCGTCTCTTTTTTTTTCGTGTTCTCTTTTTTCCGTTTTCTTTTTTTTGTTTTCTTTTTTATTCTTTTTTTTTTGACTTGTTCTTTGTGACACCCTCAAATTTGCGGAAAGAAAAAATAATTTAAATACATAAAAGATACGAATACATAACGAAGGTGTCATAAATAAAAAGGTCATTACAAAACGGAAATAATATTCTACAAAAGAAATATACAAGACGGGAGACATATCTCCCGTATAAATACGGAAATAAAAAGAGTGTATAATAATATACAATCTAAGAACCGAATATAGGTTCAAGGGGAAAACTTCGATCGGCTACTCGTCAATGTACCCAAGTATGCATCACAAACCTGCCAACCGCATTAAATATAAACACGGAAGCCACAGTCAGTGGGGAGTAACTCCGATTTCTCCCAGCCACGAAATGTCGAGTTTAATAAAACATGAATAACCTAAAAGAGATGTATATGGAAAATACACAACCTTAACATATCTGATATGCTTTTCATGTTATGAAACGATTAACTAACATATAACCTATCATATGGAAGCTATCAT
>JAIUZE010047112.1:0-36068 GCA_022085475.1 Heliosperma pusillum | reverse complement strand
TTTTCTCGACTTTTAAGTCGACTTTGACTTTCGTTGACTTTTCCAGACTCGTCTTGCGATTTTGAAGACCGAAATTTTATTTAAAAAAAATTATAATTTTGATTTATTTTTATTAAGATTTATTAGGATTTATCATAATTTAATATAATTATTTTGAATTTATTCGGAATTTAAAGAATAACTTTTACGGTTTTTTTAATCGAACGTCATTTAACTATTCCCGACGCATCGTAATGCGCGCAACAAAATCGAAACTCGACTTTGGAATGAGTCACACGTTTATGTCATCGTTTTCCACTCACGATTGGATATTTTAATTGATTCGATTAAAATAATACAAATATCTTAGATATTTGTTACTTTATCGATCCGTCAACGGAGATTATGCAAATCGAGCAAAAACAGACCCGAATCACCTCAAACCACACGGCTCCTTAAAGTCCTCTAATAGCCTTGATATTTTGATTACTTTTGATTACAATATCATAATATCTAGATCACTATTCGCGTTATCGATCAATTAACGAAAATTACGCAAAACGCTCGAAATCAGACCCGACAATCACAATTCCACACGGCACACTTACCCACTCTTAAGCCTTGATATTTTCATTATTTTTCATTTTAATATCATAATATCTTGATATTAACTTTATCGTAAATAATATTTAATCGTTTACGTAAAATAATTATTTAACGCGAGTCAATTACGGAACAACAATTTCAAAACTCGACACCTTTATTGGTCTATAAACTCACGGCACACACCCACCCCATATGACTCACAAACAACTTTTCATTTAACAACAAATCAAAATAAGATCAAAACCTCACTTTATTTAATCGTTCTTCGCGTTCTTCATCGTTCATCTTTAGTTCTTCATCGTTCTTGAGCAAAACCTCCATAAATCCTTCATTTCTTAATTAAATCCTTCCTAATTTATATTTCTAGGATCTCCTCTGCGCTCTCCATCTTCTAGTACGGTTTATTTTCAATTCCGTCAAGATCGTTTTCAACATTTAATTATGGAAAATTAAGTTTAAGTTCTAATAATTGTTTTTCTTGTTATTTCTTATAGGGGAAGAGTTTGAAGACGAATTTGGAGACTCTTATATTTTGGGTGAAGACTAGTAGAAGGGTTTTCTTATTTATATTTTTCTTATATTTTGTGCTAAGTGGATTTTGCTAGCTAAGGTAACATTTCCGATTTACTCGACGAATTAATGTCACATAGCCTTAGTTTGTTTTTGTAGTCTTTAGTTTTGGCTCATGTTATAGTATTTAAGAGTTAAGTTAGTAACATAGCCTTTAATTTGATTTATTTGGATTTTGGTTCATCTTTATTTTGGTTCATGTTTTATGATTTATGGATTTTTAGTTAGTAATATGTTAAGTAGTAATTATTATGTTGTTTTATGATTTTTATGTTGTATGGAATTTTTGTGATGTTTGGTGATTTTTGATGATTTTATGTTGTATGAATTTTTATGATGATTTAGTGTTCTTGATGATTTTTAAGTTGTAGTGAATTTTTATGTTGATTTATTGTTCTTGATGAATTTTTATGGTTTTGCATAAGTTATGATTTTTATGTTGTTTATGAATTTTTAACAAATTTAGTGTTCTTGAAGAATTTTAATGATTTTTACTAAGTTATGATTTTTATGTTGTTTATGAAATTTTAACAAGTTTAATGTTCTTGACAAATTTTGATGATTTTTAATAAGTTATGATTTTGTATGAATGTTGTTAAAATGGTTGTTTGATGATTAAAAACAAGTTTGGAATTGATGTGGTGTGTTTGATGATGGAACCGAGAAAGGGGCAAGAACCGGGTCCAAACCGGACCGGTCCAGGCCGGTTCAGACCCGGTCTGGGTTGGTCAAGGTGGGTCCGGGTTTTGGTTTGGGTTGTGTCGATGTTTGGTTGTTTAATTGTCGTTTTGACGGGTTTTAATTATGTTAAGCATGCGGGAAAATATTAGAAAACGGTTTTAGAAAAAGTAAAGTAAAACAGCCTTTTTGAAGCCAAAACAGCCCGTGGGCCCATCCAGGCCCATATTGGGTCCGGCCCATTTCAGCCCGTGGGTCCCACCTTGGGACTCGTGTAGGTTTTTGAGTTATCGTCATTTTTATCGTGTTTTGTAATATTTAGCAAGTGGGAAATATTAATAAGTAAAATATTTAATTAAAAAGGTTTTCATAAAATTATTATTTCTCACATGTTAGAAATTATAATACGAGATTAGTTTACGTTGAAATCATTTAAGTCAAGCGGGGTTTGGGTATAATATGATAATTCACATGTTAGAAGTAGTAATAAAATAACATGTAATGAATATGTTGATTTTATGTCTATGTGATAAAGACTCTGCTTCTAGCCGGTTTGATCCAACGGGTTTGGTCAAACTAAGATCTAGTCAGCCCCGATTTGACTGATGACCCGTCGCGGGACTCGGGTCGGGGATTTGTCTTAAAGTAAGGTTGTATTTAATTATTGAATTAGCCTTAGTAGATATGAGGCGATATGATATTTGAATATGAATTATATGCAATTAGTCACATGATAGGATGTTTTCCCCGTGACTGTTTGATTGTATGATATATGTCGTGTTGACTAAGTACCCATAGAGAATTATGAGTATATGGCGTCTTGACCATTCTAATTCTAAATGAGTAGCTTGGACCATGACATGGATAGGCTTTACTGTCTTTAACGAGTATATGTTCACCTGATGATAGCTTTTGTGTCTCGGCTTGGGGGGTTTATATCCAAGTCGGGGCATGGCTGCCTAGTTCCACTTTGGAAATGGAGCCAGCTTAAGTACTCGCCATCTCTGCTTAGGGGGTCGCCTAGTAGAGTTTCTCATAGACGGTTATGTCATGGGACGGGGAACGGAATAGCTGTTGTCGCTAGGTCTGATCAGTCTAGGACTAGGATGTTTTCCTACCTTGTGGTATAGCCTCGAGTTACAGAAGTAGTATATCGCCGTCCTAAGAACTTATGCCTGTTTGTAGACGTATTGGTCTTTCATGTTTGTATGATTCTATGAGTTCTAGAAGGTGAGATGCAAGCCGGCTAGGATTGATAGAGTTTGGATTAACGGTTGTTAACTGATTCACATGATTACGTGTTGATTAGGGTTTGAGTGTATCAGGGCCATGTTACTTGGGAACCGCTGAGCCAGCATACCAGCTTCCCTACCTCGAGTTATATTTTATTAACGGTTTCACATGATAGCTTTCACATGATAGGTTATGTGTTAGTTAATTGTTTCATAACATGAAAAGCATATCATATATGTTAAGGTTTTGTATTTTCTATATACATTGCTTTTATGTTTTTCATGTTTCATTAAACTCGACATTTCGTGGCTGGGAGAACTCGGAGTTACTCCCCACTGACTGTGGCTTCCGTGTTTATATTTAATGCGGTCGAACAGGTGGTGTTGCATATTTGGGGGACATGGACGAGCTAGCGAGCGAAGTATTTACCTTGGACCTATATTCGGTTCATAGTTTGTATATTATTGTACACACTTTTATTTCCGTATTTATACGGGAGATATGTCTCCCGTCTTGTAGAGTTATTTTGTATAATAGTATTTTCGTTTTGTAATGACCTTTTTATGTTATGACACCTTCGTATTGTATTCTCGTATTTCTTTTATGTATTAAATAATTTTTTTTCTTTCCGCAAATTTGAGGGTGTCACAGAGACTGACCATGAAATCCTTTGATCCAATTTATTCCAAAACTCATTTTCCTAAATTATTAACAATGAACCTTCTCATTTTCAAAAGTTAGATCACAAAACCTCAAGAGAGATTAATCACAAAATCTCATTTCACTTAAATTTTGCCAATCTTAGAGCAATGCGACCGTACATCAATTTATTTAGCTCTTTCAAACCCTCAATACATCGGTTTTCGCTTATGACAATATTCCTCAAGTCCGGTCATCCAAATCCAAATTCCACAAAGTAATTATTCCCGTTAGGGTCCAACGTTTAAAGACATCAATTTCCTAAGTAACATTTAAAGAAATCACTAAACTTCTTAACCACAACTACAAACTATCATTAAGCTTATTTCAAACCTCAAAATGATATTGCAACATCAAGCTTTCATAGTCTAAAACCACTAGGAGAGTTTCATCCTAAGTTTATCCTCAATTCCTTATAATCATCTAAACATGAAACTAGCTCAATAGGACGGTTAGGTACCATATTCGAAATTTCTTCAAAACACACCTACTAACCCTTACGTTAGCTAATAAGAAAACTACCTCTCAAGAGAGTAGGGATAAATGAACATGATACAAGGAACGCTAGGAGGCATCATCAAAAGACTACGATAAGATGGAATTAAAAGACGAAGGCGAAAAAGGAAAACGAGGTTGGTTTTAGGAAGTGAAACTACCAGTCACGATCTCAGGGAGGGCATCGGCTTCGGCTCGGCTGAGTACATAGCTGGATCCTTTAGCTTTGGCACCGGGTGCGGGAGTTTGACGATTGGGGCACTCTCGAATGCGCTGTCCAGGCTTCTTGCAGAAAAAGCTAAAGAGGGGCCTATCATAGCATCCTACTCCGGGGTGAAAGGGTTTCCTACAACCGTCGCAAAATCGACTTTGAGCTTGAGCTTGAGGGGAAGCATTGGAACGTCTCTGGTTAGCATAGGCATTAGAAGAAGAGGGAGTGAAAGGTCTTTTGTCCTGGAAGTTTGACCTTGGATTGAAAGAGGAAAAAGGAGATGGCTTCTTCATTTTTGCCCCATCACTAAAGGCCTTCATGGAGTCCTCGGCCCGAAGGGCATCATCAAACAATTCTCCGAAAGATGTAGAGCTCCTTCTTACTTTGCTTTGGAGCAAAGCACTGAGCTTATTACGATAGTAAAAAGCTCGATCTTCATCATCCTTGATGAGTCCTGGCGCAAAGTGAGCAAGCATGTTGAATTGAGTGGTGAAGTCTTGGGTCATCAAATCACCTTGCTTGAAATCAATGAATTCTCTGAGTCTTTGCTGCTTGAGCTTCATGGGGTAAAATCAGTCCTCAACAAGAGACTTGAAACATTCCCACTCGAAATTGATTTCAAGAATAGCGGTGGGATTGGAAATCGACCACCAGTAGTCTGCCTCCCTTACCAGGAAGAACTGAGCAATCCTTACCTTGTCCTCTTCACGGACTTGGTATAAGTCAAATTGCTTCTCCATCTCTCGAAACCATTCCGAGAGCTCGGTAGGGTCCGGCTCTCCGCCATAAGGCGTAATATTACTCCTAGCAATTTGGCTAGCCACCCAAGCATAGCCTCCTTGGCGATTGTCTTCTCTATAAGGAGAGACTTGGTTGGCACGAACATTAGCCGCACCTTGCTGATTTCTCAGAAATTGAGTAAGAGCCCCGAGAACAACGTTCTCTTCTACTCGAGGTCCAACCATCTTCATAAGAAACAAAAACAAATTAAGTTACTCCTATCAATTAGCATAAACAAAATAGACTACCAAACAAGTCCTTAACTTCTACCCATCTCTCATTTATTATTTCAAGGTCAAGTAGTTTAAGTTTAGGGTTCACGTGTGTGCGTCGGGAGCGTTTAAAAGCTCTGATACCAACTGTGACAACCCTCGCGAATGCGGAAATATAAAACATACAAGCATGTGAATTATATAGCGGAAATATGAAGCTTTTAAAAACTTTTATACATGCAAGAGAAGTATACGAGGAGTGTCAAATATTACAAACTAAAGTACGAAATACAACAAAGAGACGAAGTCTCTCAAAACGTTATAAATGTCAAAGTAATTAGCAACTAGCTAAAATATCGTCTAAAGGTGAAACTTCCAGGGACAACGCCCGCTAGCTCACACCCGAACCCAAAATATCAAGCAAAAAGCCATCCATGCAAGCAACCTGTTCATCCATGAAAAACATGAACGCCACAATCAGTGGGGAGTAACTCCGGGTTCTCCCAGCCATATCACATTAAACGTACATAAAAGGAAATACAAAGTAGAAGCATGCATATATAGATATACATGTGAAATACGATAAGGATAGATAGGCAATTCAATATATAATGATAAGAGCATATGGAATACAAATCCGAATCCATCATGTTATACAAAGACTCGAGGAAGACACTCTTAGGCAACCGAATACGCTCACTAGGGCTTGCATCTCACCGTTAGCGGTATAAGTTTGATAAGATTGAGACTCGACAAACAAACCATGCCAAGTCATGGTATGATCATGATATAATCAATCATGTAATCATCCATCCACACACACTAACAATGACGACATCTCTCACGGTAAATGAAACGCACTAGCACCATGTACATGGCAAGTATGATTAAAAAGCATCCACGGGATCACATTCCCAGAACGCATACACACGATCACATTTCGTATATAAACTAATTTCCTCCTGGTAGCCCGACGATAATAATACGGTCCTAGTCTAAACCTGGCCAGACTCTCGGAATAAACATGTTCCGATTCGACATGCGATAAACGTTTCGCATCCAAGACTCGGTCAATCATAGACGCCGAGTACCCCAAATTCGGTCGTAATTCACGAAAGAGGCGGAAAAGAGCTCAAGCCACATAACAAGCGGTACGCTACATGCAAATAACACCACCTCGCAAGTACACAACATTTGACGGCCGGGTCGATCAACGCAAAGCGTTCGCCTCCCAACAACGTCGTCGTATGCCCACTACACATGCAATTAAGCAGTAAGGATACATCCCCGTTCCGACATTCCAGCCTTACGAACGTGGAGGTAGCTAAGGGAAATGAGAGTACTAAGCACATATCAAAATAATGCTCAAACCGTATCATTTGTAAAAACCGACTCAAAGTGGGACATACCAAAAACGGCACAAAACATGTGATACAAACGAATGAAATATCATATATTCAAAACATTAATATTATATGTCACTACGTAAAATTATACGATAAACGAATCATGCGAACTATTATAAATTACGAGTTTTAGAAATTATAAGAAAAATACACAGCCGTGTTGCCGGCCGGTCAGAGGACCGGCGGCCGGTACCCCGGCATGCGCATCATGCCAAAACCAAAAATCACAAAGAAAAGGGCAGCGTGTTCCAGGCCGGTCAGGGGGCCGGCGGCCGGGCACCCGGCCAGGAGCACCTCTACACAAATAAATACAAAGTCACTACTGATGTGTTCCCAGCCGGTAGGCAGACCAGCGTCCGGTCACCCGGCTGGGAACCCCAGTTCAATCCGTGAGCTTCAATTCAAGTTCTATCATTTCCAATTCTCATAATTTACTTCTATTAACTATCAACAATTAATATTCATCATCAACAATCATCAACTAACAACAATCATCATCAATTACATAAATCCTAAGCTTACTAATCGTATTCTAAATACGAATTCTAACATAGAAGCATGTAAAACACGTAAATGATATCGAGTAACCCTTCACCGTTACCTTTATGCGTCTTTAAACGATTTCTAAAGCCTTCCTCCACTAGATAGTAATCTTGTCGGGGTCTAGAAAGTCTCCACCTAAACAAAGACGACAAAAGATGAATATAATTCACCTTTGAGAAAGACGGATAAATTGAAAAGCGAGAAAGACGGTAATTTTATTATCAATACGGATAGAGGAAGATAAGAGGGGAAGAATAAGACGAACTTACGTGAATTTGAGCGAGAATTGGGCGAGATATGACGATTCTAAGATTGGATGATTACGGAAGCTAGGTTTTTGGTTGATTTCTTAAGGAAGAAGCAAGAGTTGTGTTTGTGTGAATGAATTAGGTTAGGAGGTAGTATGAGGGAAAAAGTCAAGAAAAAGTCAAAGACGACTTAAGACGGGTTTTACTTGAAATCTCGCGTAATATCCAAATACGAACTCGGAAATTCTAAATTCGACACGGAAATATTAATTCTAAACTAAAACTAAATTTCGCTGAAAAGTATCTGTAAAATATTTTTACTATAAAAATAGAGTACATTTGCGGGTGTTACATGAAGTTTGGATGAATTTTGGCTTGAAACCTTGCGAATTTGAAAAGGACCCGGACGGGTTCAGTCCAAACGGGTTTGAGCCCTAAACCCGAGCAGGACACTTTTAACCCGGACGGGTCCATCTCAACCAGGGCGGGTCAAGTCTGACACTTTTTCGTAAAATGGATATATCTCTTTCAATACTTATTTGTTTGGGGCGTGTGACCTACCGTTGGAACCGTAAGAGGATAAGCTATCACCTCCACTTTGAATTTCTGCATTTACATGTCTATAACTCTAGTTATGACCCTTTGAAGTGGACCCTTGTTTTATTTAGTTTCCAAACTTGTTGTTTTGAGATGAGATCTCTGTTCGTTATTCATTATACTTCTTAAACTTGGTCTAATGCTTAAGTAATTACGTATTGTCTCATGTTTATCATTGTGACATTTATATCATGTTTATATCACATGTTTTGTGAGCTTTTTTTAGTATGTTTTCTCCCTGAGTCGGTTCTACCTTATGTATTTGATTTGAGCACTACTCGTTGAGTGCTTTGAACTCTCATTTCCCGGCTAAACCTTATCCTCATTAGACTGGAATGTCGAAGCGATGGGGGTGTATACTTGATGCTTGTATGCATGTATTAGTGGGGATATGACGATGTTGTTAGGAGGTGAACGCAATGCGTTGATCGACCCGGCCGTCAAATGTTGTATCCTTGCGAGGTGGTATCATTGCATGTAGCGTACTAGATTGACTTTTGACTATAGATCTCTTTCCGCCTCTTTCGTGTGGTTTTGCCGAATTTAGGGTACTCGACGTCCTTTGTATTGATCGAGTCTTGGATGTCGCACGTCATACCATATGTCGAATCGGGAAACGTCTTATCTCGAGAGTCTGGCCATGTTTAGACTAGGACCGTATTATTATCGTCGTCCTACCGAGAGGATTAGAGTCTTGTGTGTGCGAAACGCCTTATTGTACACGGTTCAGGGGAACGCCTTACCCCGTGGACATGTTTTTTTAGGTCATGAGCATACGAAACGCCTTATTGTATGCGGTTCAGGGAAACGCCTTATCCCATAGACTTACATTGACTTGTCTTGCTATTGTACATGATGCTATTGCGTGTCATTTACCGTGAGAGTTATGTTGTCATATTTGTATGTTTGGATGGTTGTTTGTAAGTTGAATCATATGCGAACATTGAATTGGTTTGTATGTCGAGTTTCTACCTTATCAAGTATATGCCACTAACGGTGAGATGTAAGCCCTAGTGTGTATATAGTTGCCTAAGGGTGTCATCCCCAAGTCGATTCATAGCATGATGTTTATTATTTGGCATTTCACTTACTTACCTTATATTACCTTGAAATGAACGTTAATACTTTACATGATTCTCTTGTACATGCGTTCTACATTCTTAATTGTCGTTTATGTATGCTTACTTGTGATATGGCTGGGAGAACCCGGAGTTACTCCCCACTGACTGTGGCGTTCAAGTTTCATGAATGTACTGGTACAGGTCGGTGCTAATGGGGTTGACACTAGTGTGAGCTAGCGAGCGTCGTTTCACGATGATTACCCATTACCGCTTAGACTCTTCTACTTTTAGAGTATTTGTATATTTTTGGGACCGTTGTCTCCCTTGTAGTGATCTGTCGACCTTTTCGACACTACTGCTTTATTTTCTTATGTTGGATTTCACCTTTTTCATAATCTTTGCGAAACATGCCTTAAAAAGTTTTAAAAATTCTCTAATTTCCGCTTTAAATTACTTGTTTTTCCTTATGCTTTCGCGAGGGTTGTCACAGTGTCATCATGTTCTTCCAAAGACCATAGTTCTTCTCTTCAAAGATGGGAGCGTTTAGGTGTTTGGATTCCATTTCACACGTGATAAAAAGATATAAAATAGGCAAAAATAAATAAAACAAATGGATCAGTCTCTATGTTGTTAGGCAATCAAGAGCACGAGGCTCTGATACCAATCGAATAGTCTATTGATTCCAAATACTCAAGGAGGGGGGGGGAGGTGAATTGAGTATAAATAAAGTATGCCTACTTTTTCGATTGTCCGTATGAGCGTGTGAATTAATATTAGTATGAATTTATTAATTAAATTCAGCCAACTAATAACTTGTAGTGGGCAAGTAAATAACTAAATAAGTAGAACTAAAAAAGAGACAAGAGACACAAGAGATTTTTGAAGTGGTTCAGTTTCATACGTTCAAACCAACGTCCACTATTTCTCGACTAATAATTTTAGTACCCTCCTACGGATTACAAAATTATCAATCCACTCGTACAACTAACTATAGTTGTAACTCAAGGTTTGAATATCTTTAAATACTCGACTCTTGCGTTAATAAGAAAGTGTATTTATTGTTAGTTTTTTATGTTCACACAATTGAACTTATAAGAAACAAATCTAGCACTATAATCCAATAACGTTTCTTCAGCAGTAAAGTGCGAGAAAAGTACGGCTTTTCGAAAACAAATTTTCCAAAATAAAGGTTTTACTCAAAATATTTATCTTAATGCAAAGTGTAAAATATAACGTAAAAATCTTAATTTTAAAGCATGTTATGCATAGGTATTTATAGTAGAAGAGTCAACTAGGTTATTTAGAATAAGCCCCAGTAGTCGTGACCTATCTTAGGGAGTAAGAAAGGTTTTAGCTTAATTTTGCAAAACCTAATTACCATATGCCTCCCTTGTGTAACAAGAAAGATATTAGGTTAGTATCCTATTTGAACCCAAATAGAACATATAGACTTATCTTGAATATCACGGCCCATAAACCCTAATCACAAGAGTAAACTATAGTTCATCACAGCTCAAAATAAAATAAGTTTAGGGTTTAAGTTTGAACATATAGGAAGCTCTAGATAGCATGACAACTCATAAATTATTTTACTAATCAATAGAGAATTCTCAATGATATTCAAATTAGGTAAATGTAAAGTACAATCTATTATAAATACTTTTCTTTTAAAATATTATTAAATCTTTATTCAAAACAGTTTAAAAGATTAAAACAGTCGTACCAATTTTAGCATCTCCAAGGTTATAATAGAACCATCTATAACCTTGAGCTTGGCAAGTAAGGTTATAGTTAAAACAACTACAAGTCTAATTCCAAAAATTACTATTGAAAAATACCGTTTATTGGACGACGAGCTATACTACAAATGTTCACGGAGATATTCAATATGTAGATCATCACTTCATTCGAATCTTGAGCTCTTTATTTTGAGCTCCGCAAGCTTCAATAAAATCTTTATCTTTGATCTTAAGCTTTCCAATGTTATGGGTCAAACACTTATAACCTTGCAGTACCTTTGCTTCACAAATCATCAAGGTTATAGCTAAATAACCTATAACTTCAAATGTCAACCATGCTTCATGCTTAATCTAACAAAGACTAAACAACCAATTACAAGCACAAGCATATATATATTATAGAATCAAACAAGTCATTATCAAAACCAATAATATAACTATATATGGTTCAACATCACACAATACAAATATATTATTATAATTCATGGCATGAAGTTCGAGGTCAAATCAAAGGTGCTCGGTCGAGTGAGGTTTACTCGGTCGAGTACTAGGGTACTCGGTCGATTGAACTGCACTCGGTCGACTGCTAAATTCTGAATCAATTCAGAAGCTACTTATCTAGTCGCACTCAATCGAGTTCATGGCATACTCGGTTGAGTAAACTGAACTTGGCCGAGTAGCAAATATTACACGGTCCAGTGCCACTGGAGAAGGATTTAATTATTTTGACGCACATTTATTTCTTCTATCAAATAACAATCATAAGAAACATGGATTTAAGCGAAGTTTCGCATGAAGTCCTAACTTTATCATTTCAAGTCTACATAAAACACCAAACTTCACCAAAATAGCACAAGTCTTGGCCTTATGGTCTATCACAACATAAACTTTATCGTCTCAAACACCACAATTAAATAAAAGAAGTTCACATAACCATCAATAACCAAAACAAGGCCAAAGACCAATACTATAACCACAAGACTCGCCTCATGGCTCCTCACTGACATCCTCATCCATGCCCTCATCATCAGCTGCTTCAGAAGTCCCTTCGCCACCAACATGCCTATGAGAAACTCCGCCCACCCATCTCCCCTCGGCGTCCAACTAATTGCCATATTTAGCACCCTAAGGTCCGGTAAGGCAACCATAGCCATGGCTAATAGAGGTCCCTGAGTCTGCCCTACTCACCCCATAGCAGTCGAACACCCCCACGCTCATCACACACTCCTCTCCACCAAGTCGGCTGAGCTAAACTAGTCCCCACGGTTTACATGTGGGCCAACTCTTACGTATTCCTCAGCACTAAGGCGTTAGACAGCCTCTTCGTTAGCTCACTCCCCTGCATCCGAGGGTCATGCATCAAAGGGTAATGACGGTACTTGTAGTAGAGCTGATACGGACCCTACTCATGGGGAATGAAAGGTTGCTCCACCACCTCCTCTCGCATGCCTTGAGTATGACGGATATGAAGGGCCACCCTCCTCTTAAGGGTCGTCAAAATTGGCTCTAGCATCTCCCCCAAGAGGTGCTCTGGGATAAGGTAGGTCTGAGCGGGATGTATTGGGGCATCGCTACCCAAAGCTAGCTCCGCTAGATGGTCGGTACAAGGGAGGTTATCCCTAACGAGTAATGTCATCTGTAGTTTTCCCCTCACCCTCCAAGCTAGTACCCCACCTCCAACTCTCTCAACCATTTAAGGCGTAACTAGTAGTCTCGGTCAAGGGTCTTGACTACACTTGTGGAGGAGAGCGACTAGGTTAAGGAGTAGGGTGCGACTGGTGATAGAAACGATGAGGGCAATGCCGATGACCCGGATTTTACGGGTGATGCTTAGTGGGTTCTGGCCACGACTTCCCTATGTTGGTAGCTGGTTTGGGGAGGTCTATTTTGAGCTTTTGTAAGTTTTCTCTTCCCTTGTACATCTTCATTTGCATTCACTTTCGTTTTGTGTACCCATTTCCCCTATTTGTTGTTGTTGCTGATTGTTTGTTGAACACAATAGGGGCATTGTGCGATTCGGTTTAGGGAGGGTATACATATGTCTGTCTTGCATCCATATGCATTTTCTTGCATTTCCGCACCCCTATTTCCGTTGTTATAAATAAATACGCAAAAACATGTTTGTATTTAGTCTGCAATTAGAAAGAGTTGGAGCAGAGTGGAGCGGTTATCTAACGATGACGAAATTGCATTTATACTCGTGATAACTTGTTTTAGCTTGCTTATTTGACACCGCTGTCCCGAAAAAAATCATTTATACTCGTGATAACTTGATGAAAAGTTTTTGATAAGATTCTACCGAACGAATAGACTTGATCTACATGTCGGAAAACTACTTCAACATTCTAAGGTTTAGAGCTTCATAAAACTAATGGCATTCATGATTGGTTTCATCTAGGATGTGAGTATTACTCCATACATGTCATGTAATATCAAACTGCATAAGCATAAAACTTGTCTCTTATTGCATGTATGCACTCGCGTTTGCGGTGGTGACACATGTGGAGAGACAGTCCTTCCTTTATGGTTTTACCTTTGAGCATTACATTAGCCAAATTTCTTTGTTTTGACCCGTTTATTCAACTACATTCTCATATGGCCTATGTAACACCCCATATTTTATAATAATGAGAAATTTACTAAAGTCGTGAATTTTATAAATTCGTCTTTTACTTTTATTGGTTAAAATATTTTAAGTCGATAATTTATGATTTCGTGACTTTAAATTATTGTTAAAGAGAATTTTGTCTAGTTGGATAGAAACCGTCTTATTTTAATCCGTTATGAGTTCATAAATGGATTCTACGCAAAAATCCAAGTGAGTCGACCCGATATGAAATTTGGGCCTTCTATTACCCACCTTCTTAAAATAAACCCATTTATTATTTCTCTTTCTTCCTCAAATTTCAGCAACATTTCTCCTCTTTCTCCTTCTTCTTCCTCAACCCAAAACTCCATTAAAACTTCATACCTTTATAAACTTAATACGGATGCCATTTCTCCGTCTCTCAACGAAACTCGACGATTTTTATATCAATCTTCTCCTCTCATCCTCCTCTTCATTTTCATACCATAAAATATCTATTTCCTCCAACTTTTTATAAAACCCATTTTCTAGATCTAAACTTAAGACGGGCATAAGTTCTTCGTTTCTTAACGTAATTTGATTCTGTTTAATATTTCGGAATCCTCTCATCGTCCTCTTTCTTTCTAGCCTATAAAAGATTGAAACTTTTAACCTTCTTTTAAGCCCGATTTTCAGAAGTTTCTGTTTAAACTACTACTACATTATTTGTCAGAAAAAGGGTAGACTTTGAAGATTTTGGGTCATGGGATTCGTGTAGATTGATGGGTAGCTTGGGAATCGAGGATTTTAAGTTCTCATCGAGGTAACGGTGATAGGTTACTCGATATAAATGCGTGTTTTAAAGCTTTAACTGATGTTTACCTAATGTTTTGTGACGATTATTATGCATTTAATGTGGTTTGATGTTAGTAAATGGAATTTGTCTTGGTTGTTGTTGCGGTTGAATTTCGCGTGTTTGTAGTCCCAGCCGGCCGACCGGCTGGGAACGCGTCTGAAATGAAAATGTTAATTCGAGGATTTTTGGTATTGTGTAGTTCTTAGCCGGCCGACTGACCTCCGGTCTGCCGACCGGCTGGGACACCCCCATCTTTTCTTCTTTTCTCACTTTTGGCATGTGTTCCCACCCGGGTAGCCGGCGACCGGTCACACCCAACGGCTGGAACACCCCTTTATTTTTGGTGTTGTTTGACATTGCTGTAGTGCCAGCCGAGTAGCCGGCGGCCGGTCCCCCTGACCGGCTGACACCCCCTGTGATCCTTTCCCATTTCTTTCCTTATGCTCTCACTTATAATAGTTTGTACAGTTCCTTTATCGTATAAATTTATGTAATAGCATTAATATTCATGTTTAGAATATATGATATCCCACTCGCTTATATCGCATGTTTTGTGACGGTTTTTGATATGTCCCCCTTTGAGTCGGTTTTACCTATGTTTTGATTTGAGCACTAATAGTTGAGTGCTATGAACTCTCATTTCCCGGCTACACCTCCTTGCTCGTTAGACTGGAATGTCGGAACGAGGAGGTGTATCCTTGATGCTTGTATGCATGTTTTCGTGGGGATATGACGACGTTGTTGGGAGGTGAACGCAATGCGTTGATCGACTCGGCCGTCAAATGTCGTATCCTTGTAAGGTGGTGTCATTGCATGTAGCGTACCGCTTGATTATGATTCTTGTGCTCTTTCCGCCTCTTTCGAGTAGTTTGACCGAATTTGTGGTACTTGGCTTCTGTGTTTGACCGAGTCTTGGATGCGAAATGTTTATCGCATGTCGAATCGGAACACGTTTATTTCGAGAGTCTGGCCAGGTTTAGACTAGGACCGTATTATTATCGTCGTCCTACCGGGAGGAAATGAGTCTTTCATATACGAAATGTTTATCGTATATGGTTCAGGGAAATGTTTATCCCGTGGACGTGTGAATCTTTCATATACGAAATGTTTATCGTGTATGGTTCAGGGAAATGTTTATCCCGTGGACGTGTTTGATCATACTTGCTAAGTACATGGTGCTAGTGCGTGTCATTTACCGTGAGAGTGTGTATACTTATGTTTGATCATATGATGGATTGTATACTTGATTGATTGGATGCCGATGATTGGTTTGTATGTCGTGTCCCAAACCTTTTCAAGCATATGTCCCTAATGGTGAGATGCAAGCCCTTAGTGTTCTATATGGTTGCCAAGGGGAATCTTCCCCGAGTCTTGTATTGCATGATGATGATGGATGATGGCTTTCTTTACTCGTATATTGTTATTATCATAATGTTATTTTCACATTCGGCATGATATATATGTTTTCATGATGACACATGATTATATGCTTATTTATGTGCGTTTTGATGTGATATGGCTGGGAGAACCCTGAGTTACTCCCCACTGACCGTGGCATTCATTTTTAATGAATGAACAGGTTGTAGGTTGGTGTTTGCATGGGGTTGTGGCGAGTGAGCTAGCGAACGTATTTTTTTTACAGCGATTCACCCTTAGCGTGTAGTTTATGATAGTTTATTATCTTCACTGTGCTTTATCAGGGGATCGATGTCCCTTGTATTTGTTTAAGATGCAATTTTTATAAACGATTTATTAAATTAAGTTTTGGTTTTATATTATAGTGACATTCGCAGTTTTGCTTTTAAAGTGTTTAAAAATCCCGTAGTTTTCCGCTGCAAACCTATGTGTTTACTTTATTGAGAAATCGCGGGGTGTCATAGTTGGTATCAGAGCTATACCGCTCCCGACGCACATTCGTGCACCCCAACCGTAAATAACTTGACCAATGAATAACGAATGAGAGATGGCTAGACTTAAGGACCTAAGGTAGTAGTTTTTACTGTACTTGATGTTTGTTAGGTTCTAACTTGTTTGTTGATTGTGTTGAGTTATGGTACCCTTTTTTGTATCTACCATCTTGAGGTGGACCGTTTGCTGGCAAGAAGAAGTATCCTTTGTCGAAGGTTGAAGATTGACGAACCTATTTGAAGTGTATTTCTTCCTCATCGATGATTTCTCTTGTCCATAATGTATATTGCTCTCTTCCTTCTATCTAGGTGCTTCTTTATCTTCTAACATCTTTTCCCCTTGGAAATTACTCTTGTTACTTTCCTCCTTCTGACCCATCTGTATGCTCAACTTTCTTATGTGTCCTTTTGTGGACACAATACCCTTTTGTTTGTGGTATATTATACTTGGTCGGAATAATTTTGAATTTGTCGAATGTTAGTGTTAGTGAGAATGAATTTGGGATTTGAGGAAGATTGTGACAACCCTCGCGAATGCGGAAATAAAACATACAAGCATGTGATTTAATTAGCGGAAATACGAAGTTTTTAAAACTTTTTACATGCAAATAGAAAATACTAGGAGTGTCAAATATTACAAACCAAGGTATGAAATACTACAACAGACGTAGTCTCTCAAAATGTTATCAATGTCAAAGTGATTTGCAAACTAGCTAGATAACGTCTAGAGGTGAATCTTCCAGGGACAACGCCCGCTAGCTCACACCCGAACCCAAAATACCACAAGCAAAAAGCCATCCAATCAATCAACCTGTTCATCCATGAAAAACATGAACGCCACAGTCAGTGGGGAGTAACTCCGAGTTCTCCCAGCCATATCACATTAAACGTACATAAAAGGAAATACAAAAGTAGAAGCATGCATATATAGATATACATGTGAAATATGATAAAGATAAATAGGCAATTTAATATATAAAGATAAGAGTACATGAAGTACAAATCCGTAACCATCATATGATAGAAAGACACGGGGAAGACACTCTTAGACAATCATATACACTCACTAGGGCTTGCATCTCACCGTTAGCGGTATAAGTTTGACAAGATTGAGACTCGACAACCAAACCATGCCAAGTCATCCAAATATCATGAATAATCAATCATATAATCATCCAACAAAACGTACAATACATTGACGACATCTCTCACGGTAAATGACACGCACTAGCACCGTGTACATGGCAAGAATGATTAAAATCGCATCCACGGGATAAACATTTCCCTGAACGCATACACGATGACATTTCGTATATGTAGACTCTCGGAATAAACGTGTTCCGATTCGACAAGCGATGACATTTCGCATCCAAGACTCGGTCAATCATAGAAGCCGAGTACCCCAAATTCGGTCGACATTCACGAAAGAGGCGGAAAAGAGCACAAGCATCATAACAAGCGGTACGCTACGTGCAATGACACCACCTCGCAAGTATACAACATTTGACGGCCGGGTCGATCAACGCAAAGCGTTCGCCTCCCAACAACGTCGTCATATGCCCACTAACACATGCAATCAAGCAGTAAGGATACACTCCCCGTTCCGACATTCCAGCCTTACAAACGTGGAGGTAGCCAAGGGAATGAGAGTAGAAAGCACATAGGAAATTAGTGCTCAAACCGTAACATGTGTAAAAACTGACTCAAAGTGGGACATACCAAAAATCGTCACAAAACATGCGATACAAGCGAAGGAAATATCATATATTCAAAACATAAATATTTAAAGTCATTCTGTAAATTTATACGATAAATGAACCGTCGGAAATATTATAAACGAAAACGTAAGTAAGAATTACAATTAACTTCCAGCATGTGCCAGCCGGTCGAGCTGACCGGCTGTCGGCCACCCGGCTAGCACCAATCTAACATTTGAAAAACCAATAAAAAGCAGCCTATACCAGCTGCCGGCTACCCGGCTGGGACCAAAGGTATACGAGAATTTGAAGACAATTAGAGGTGTGTCTCAGCCGGTCGGCTGGCTGAGACATAAGGTATTAGTAAATTTGCATGTAACAACAAATAATATCCAGCCAGTCGGCTGACCGGCTGCCGGCCGGCTGACCAGCTGCCGGCCGGCCGGCTGGGGTCAACAATGCACGAAAACAACATCACCAAGGATCAATATTCAACAATTGTTATCTACCATCACAAATCATCAATTCTCATATCAATTCTCAATTAACAACATCCATCATCAACAACACAATTCCCTAAGCTTACTAATCATATTCTAAATACGATTACTAACATAGAAAACACGTAAAATACATAAATGATATCGAGTAACCCTTCACCGTTACCTTTTCACGTCTTCACTCCGCGTCAATGTCCTCTTCAATCAAGAAGTAGTCTTTGTCGGGATCTTGGAGGTCACCACCTACAAATAGATAATAAAAGATGAATATAATTCACCTTGAGAAAGACGGATAATTTGAAAAGCAAGAAAGACGGTAATTTTATTACCAATACGGATAGAGGACGATGACAGGGGAAGAATGAGATGAACCTAGATGAATTTGAGCGAGAAACGAACGAATAGTGATGATTCTAAGCTTGGAAGAAATATGGAGGTTAGGTTTTGAGTTTACTTGGTGAGGAAGAAGAAGTTTGAGTTGTGAGGGTGAATTAGGTTATGAGGGAGTATAGGAAGGAGTAAGTGGAAAAAGTCATGGAAAAAGTCAATAACGTCTTAAGACGTAATTTACTTGAAATCTCGCGTAAAGTCCTAATACGAACTCGGGAATTCTAAATTAGACACGGAAAATTTAATTCTAAATTAAAACTAAATTTCGCTGAAAAGTATCCTTAAAATATTTTTACTATAAAAATAGGGTACAATTGCGAGTGTTACAATAACCCCACCTTTTAAAAAGTTCCGCCCTCGAAACTTGAGCGAAAGAAAGATACCTTAATCGAATAGGCTCGGATATTTACTACGCATAGAAGCTTCCGTTTCCCAAGTCTCTTCTTCGACATTAGCACATCTCCACAAGATTTTCACTAAAGGAACCACTTTACTTCTCAACTTCTTATCCTTGCGATCTAGGATGCGGATCGGCTTCTCTTCAAAGGATAAATTTGGTTCAAGCTCGGGCATTTCCGTTTGAAAGACATGGCTTGGATCACTAACATACTTTCTCAATTGAGAAACATGGAATACATCATGAACCTTAGCCAAATTCGGGGGCAAATCCAACTTGTAAGCAACATCACCAATTCTTTTCACAATATCAAAGGGTCCAATGTATTTTGGGCTCAATTTACCCTTAACACGAAACCGTTTAACACCCTTCATTGGAGATACTTTCAAGAACACATTATCTCCAACCTCAAATTCTAACGTTCTTCTTCGGATATCGGCATAAGACTTTTGTCGATCTTGAGCGGCTTTCATTCTATCACGAATGACCTTCACATGATCAATGGTTTCAACAAGAACATCGGGACCTAAGTCACGAACATCACTCAATTGATTCCAACATATAGGACTTCGACATTTTCTTCCATAATGAGCTTCATAAGGAGCCATCTTGATCGATGCATGATAACTATTGTTGTAAGAAAACTCCACAAACGGTAGACTCTTTTCCCAACTAGATTGGAAGTCGAGTGCACAAGCCCTAAGCAAGTCTTCTAAAGTCTGGATAGTCCTCTCGGTCTGACCATCAGTAGCGGCATGGAATGCGGTACTCATCAACAACTTAATACCCATGGATTCTTGTAAAGCCTTCCAAAATCTCAAACAGAATCTCGGATCTCGGTCGGATATGATCTCCTTGGGAACACCATGGTATCTAACAATCTCATCAACATAGGCTTTCGCTAAACGATCTAAGCTCCAAGTCTCTTTGATCGGAATGAATCTAGCACACTTGGTCAAACGATCAACAACAACAACCCAAACGACATCTTTACTTCCAACGGTCCTCGGCAAAGCTATAACAAAATCCATGGAAATAGATTCCCAATTCCATAGTGGAATATCCAAAGGTTGTAGCAATCCACCGGGTCTCTTGTGTTCAATCTTCACTTGTTGGCAAGTAAGACATCTTCCAACATAAGACACAACATCGCCCTTCAAATTCGGCCACCAAAATTGTAGCTTCAAGTCTTTGTACATCTTATCACCTTCGGGGTGAATAGAATAAGGGGAAAGGTGAGTTTCATCAAGAACTCGCTTTCTCAAATCAAGAGCATTAGGCACAAACAAACGGCCATGGAATCGAAGAACACCTTTATCATCAAACTTGAAGTCTTTAGCTTTTCCTTCTAGAAGTTTGGCTTGAATAGACTTGTAAGTAAGATCATCAACTTGGCTTTCACGGATCTCACGGAGAAACATAGGTTCGGCAGTCATAGCACCAACATAATCAAATCCACGTTCCACGAATTCCAACTTCAACTTTCGAAACTCAACACAAAGATCAACGGGCAAAACCGACATAACATTCAAGGAATGAGAAGATTTCCTACTAAGAGCATCGACAACAACATTAGCCTTCCCTTCATGATACAACAACTCAAAATCATAATCATTCACCAATTCCAACCATCTTCTTTGTCTCATATTCTACTCCTTTTGAGTAAATATGTACTTCAAACTTTTGTGATCGGTGAATATATGACAATGAACAACAATAAGATAGTGTCGCCACACTTTCAAAGCATGAACCACGGCGGCCAATTCCAAATCATGAGTAGGATAGTTCACTTCATGAACTCTCAACTGTCTCAAAGCATAAGCCACCACTTTCCTAATTTGCATAAGTACACAACCCAATCCCATCTTGGAAGCATCACAATAGACATCAAAGTCTACACCATCTTCGGGCAAAGTCAACACCGGAGCGGTAGTTAACCTTTTCTTTAACTTTTGAAACGCGGCTTCACAAGCTTCATTCTATAGGAACTTGGTTTCCTTCTTCAATAATTGAGTCATCGGTCTAGCAAGCTTAGAGAAATCTTTGACAAATCTTCGGTAGTAACCAGCTAAACCAAGAAAACTTCGAACTTCCCTAACATCGGTCGGACTCTTCCAATCCACCACAGCTTCAATTTTAGAAGGATCCACCATTACACATTCTTTAGAAATCACATGCCCAAGAAAGGACACTTTAGGTAAACAAAATTGACACTTGGAGAATTTAGCAAACCACTTCTGACGACGAAGAACACCCATGATAGTCCTTAGATGAATAGCATGCTCTTCTTCGGTCTTGGAGAAAATAAGGATATCGTCAATGAACACCACCACACACTTGTCAAGGTACTCACTAAATGTGCGGTTCATTTGATCCATGAAAATAGCGGGAGCATTGGTCAATCCAAAAGGCATCACCTTGAACTCATAATGACCATACCTTGTACTAAAAGCGGTCTTCGGAATATCAACATCATGAACGGGAATTTGGTGATAACTGGATCTCAAATCAATCTTGGAAAAAGTAGAAGCACCCTTTAGTTGATCAAACAAATCTTCAATCCTTGGTAAAGGATACCTATTCTTGATTGTAATCCGATTCAGCTCACGATAATCAATACAAAGCCTTATAAAACCATCTTTCTTCTTCTCAAAAAGAACGGGAGTACCCCAAGGCGAGGCACTTGGTCGAATAAAACCCTTCTTAATCATATCATCAAGTTGCTTCCTTAACTCTTTCAACTCGGTTGGAGCCATACGGTAAGGAGCTTTGGCTATGGGTCCGGAACCAGGTACAAGATCAATAGAAAACTCAACATCACGCTCGGGAGGAATCCCAGGCAAGTCTTCAGGGAACACATAAACGAACTCACGAACTATAGGCACATCATCAATATTCGGTAAAGAGGTAGTTGAAGAAGTCATAATACACAAGTATGCTTGGTGACCCTTTCTTACCATACTCACCAGTTGCAACATGAGTTCAATGCCAAGCTCAAAGACAAGACCAACCAACCTATGATCAGTCCAACCATGATCCAATACCAACCTCACCCTATGTCAAAAGCTATCTTAATGCTTTGTATAGTCCAGGCCCAAGCAAACAAGCCATGACACGAGCCATTGATAGCCATGAAACGAGCCAGGGCCAGCCAAGACATAAGACAGACTCACAAAACAAGCCAACAAAACCTCAGGAAATTCAGTCAGCAACAGTACCTTTGGGAGGGTCTCAAGGTAACTTCCAAGCTTAGGGACTTCAAACCAACTATGGGGCTTGGTTTTAGGGAGGGTCTACTACCTTTTTGTCCAGGGAACCTTCCTCAGAAAACGCCAGGAACACCTCTCAAAACAAGAGCCAAGTTCACCAGTCCAGTTCTCACCTATCCAAGAGCAGTTCAGCTGTCACTATCAAAGTTTCTTCTTTTGGCCAAGCAGACTCGAGGGCTTTTTGCTCAGACTTTGGGGACTAATACTACTCCAGTTTAGAACCAAAACACCAAGCAAAAAGTCCACTATGTACCATGTAACAAAGCAGCAGCAAGGCAACAAGAAACCTGTCTCTTTCAGAACTGTTTTTCTAATGTTTACTTTATTTCAGTTTGTATCAGTTTGTAGTTGTTATTTTGTTTCTTTTGAGGATCATTACGAGCCTTAGATGTGTTTGGACGATCAAGATGTAATCCTATTGCCTATATAAGGCTTGTTTATAATGAATGAAAGGCATATTTGAAGTAAACACAAAACTGAAACCATTGTTTCTGTTGATATCTCTTGGTTGTGTGCTTGAGAAAACTTCCATTGTTGTGTGCTTCGAAGTGAACTTACACCCTTAGCTGTGTGCTGGGATCAAGGTTCAACCCTCAACCATTGGCTTTGTGCTTTGGTTAAGGTCCTATCTCCTTCTTACAGCATCCAGTCCAAACAAAAACAGAGCAAGTTCCAAGTAATTAACCTTAGTTCAATTTGTAGTTGTTTTAACTTGTCTTTCTAAATAGTTTCATTGCAAATTGGTTATCAGAGCTTTGGTTTGTGAGTTCATCTACCTAACTACATTAAAAACACAAAAGAAATTAACCATGAGTGAAGAGAGAATCTGCACTGAAACTATTCAGAAAGACAACTAAACAATGACAATTTGATTGAGGTTCAGACACTTTGCAAATACTCTGTTTCTGTTTGGACTAATTGACAAAGGACTAAGATAGGACCTTAACCAAAGCACAAAGCCAATGATTGAGGGTTGAACTTTGATCCCAGCACACAGCTAAGGACCCAAGCTCACTTCCAAGCACAAAGCAAAGGAAGTTGTCTCAAGCACACAGCCAAGAGATGCAACAGAAACAAGGTTTCAGTTTTATGTTTTACTTCAAATCTGATTTGCATTTCATTAGGTAAAGGCCTTATATAGGCAACAAGGATACAACTCAGACGTTAGGAGATATCTAGGGCCACAAAGGCTTACAACATGAAACAAAATAACAGCTACAAACTTGCAGGAAAACTGACATAAAGTAGATAAAGCAGAAAAGTAATTCTAATAGGACAATCTGCCTTAATGGGTTTGTTGGGGTTGAAACTGGTGGAGGGGTGGACTTCTGAGCTTGATTCTTGAGCTCAACTGAAGTGGGATGGATGCCAAAGGTCCTTCTAAAAGGCCCTCGAGTTTGTTTGATCATAAAAGGAAAGTTTGATAGTGACATGTTAACTACTGCAAAAAGGCTGAAATCTGGACAGTCTGAAGTTGTCCCTAAGCTAACTCTTTGTGTGTTTGTTTCTTGGGAGGGAAGTCCTGGGGAAAGTTGTAGAGGACCTTCCCAAGACATAGGTTTGAGGGTTGATTAGGCTTGTTTGATTGTGTGGGGCCCCATGGACCTTGTTTAGAAAGGCTGTGATAGGCTGTTTTTGGCTGGGGGCTGTTTTTGTTGTGTTGGGTTTGTTGGGCTGTTGTCTGAATGGATGTTTTTGTTTTGATGTTGAGTCTTTGTCTTGAGTTTGTGTCTTGTCTTGAGCTCGTGTCATGGCTCGTGTCTTGGCTTGGTCACATACTCCTGTTGCAACCTCCTTTTCTTGAAAAGGATTTGCCCTCAAATCTTCCTCACCTTCATCATCTGATTCACCATGGTAGGACTCAGGTCTCCAACATTGAAAGTACCATGTACACCATAGCTTCCTGGTAGATCCACCTTGTAAGCATTTGTGCCTATCTTTTCCAATATCTCAAATGGTCCATCAGCTCTTGGCATGAGCTTGTTTCTCCTCTTGTCTGGAAATCTCTCTTTTCTTAAATACAACCATACAAGATCCCCTGCCTTGAATTCCCTTGCTTTCTTAGGTCCCTTGGACCTAGCCTTGTACAACTCATTGGACCTTTCAATCTGCTTCTTGACTTGCTCATGAATCTGTATCATTTGCTCAACTCTTTTCTTTGCATCATAGCTTGTCTTGTTTCCTTTGACTGGTGCTAGGTCTGTAGGCATGAGAGGATTAGTACCATAAACTGTTTCAAAAGGACTTTTACCTGTGCTGCTGGAGGGGGCTCTGTTGAAGGCAAACTCAGCTTGTGCTAGCCTGAGATCCCAATCTTTCAATGACTTAGAAACAATACTCCTTAAGATCTTTCCTAGTGTCCTGTTAGTGACTTCTGTCTGCCCATCAGTTTAGGGATGGTGAGAAGTACTAAACATTAACCTGGTCTTCAATAGCCTCCACAAGGTTCTCCAGAAGTGGCTCATGAACTTTGTGTCTCTATCTGAGACAATGCTTCTAGGGACCCCATGTAACTTGACAACCTCCCTAAAGTATAGTTCAGCTACCCCCAATGCATCCTCAGTCTTCTTACAAGCAATGAAATGTGCCATCTTGCTGAATCTATCTACAACCACCATGATTGAATCCTTTCCCCTTTGAGTTCTAGGTAAGGCTACAATGAAGTCCATACTGAGATCTTCCCATGGCTTGTTGGGTACTGGAAGTGGTGTGTAAGGGCCTGCTTGAAAGTGTGCCTTGGCTAGTTGACAAGATCTGCATCTCTTGAGGGCATCTTGCACATCACTGAGCATCTTAGGCCAATAGAACTGATCTTGTAAGATGTCATAGGTCTTCTGTACCCCAAAGTGACCAGCAAGGCCATTGGAGTGAACCTCTTTGATCAGTAGTCCCCTATAAGGTCCCTTAGGCACACATAGTTTGTTCCCATAGAATAAGTATCCTTCTTGAGCTGTGTATTTGCTCCCTTTCTTGACTTGCCCTTCTTGATGTACCTCCCATTCATGCTTGAAGTCTGGGTCCTCTTGATAGAGCTCTTTCATAAATTCAAACCCCAACACCCTTTGCTCCATGAAGGTCAACATTACAGACCTTCTAGACAATGCATCAGCTACAACATTGTTCTTACCCTCTATATACTTGCTGGAGAATGAGAAGGATTGCAAGAACTCTACCCATTTGGCATGCCTGGGGTTGAGTTTGTGTTGTCCATTGATGTATTTGAGAGCCTCATGATCAGAATGAAGCACAAAAGGCTTAGGCTTCAAGTAGTGTCCCCAATGATTCAATGCCCTCACAATGGCATAGAATTCCTTGTCATATGTGGAATAGTTAAGCTTGGCCCCATTTAGCTTCTCACTAAAGTATGCCACAGGTTTCTTTTCTTGAGTAAGCACAGCTCCTATGCCAAGACCACTGGCATCACACTCTACCTCAAAGAGTTTGTTAAAGTCTGGTAGAACCAATATTGGAGACTTACACAATAGCTCTTTGATCAGGTTGAAGGACCTTTCATCCTTCTCATTCCACTTGAACTCTCCCTTCTTCATGCACTCAGTAATAGGGGCCATGATTGAACTAAACCCTTGTATGAACCTCCTATAGAAAGATGCCAACCCATGGAAACTTCTTACATCAGTAACAGTTTGGGGAATGGGCCATTCCTTGATTGCTTGCACTTTCTCAGGATCAACTGCTACCCCTTTCTTAGAGATGATGAACCCAAGGAAGTAAACCTCAGGCTGCATGAAGGTGCACTTCTCTAGCTTGCCATACAACTTGTTTTCTCTTAGGACCTCAAACAACATCTTCAGATGTTGCAAATGTTCTCCCTTTGTTGAACTGTAAATAAGAATATCATCAAAGTAAACCACTACACACTTGCCTAAGTAAGGCCTTAGGACCTCTGTCATCAACCTCATGAAGGTGCTAGGGGCATTAGACACCCCAAAAGGCATCACCAACCATTCATAGAGCCCATGTTTAGTCTTGAAAGCTGTCTTCCATTCATCCCCTGCTCTTATCCTCACTTGGTGGTAGCCCTGCCTCAGATCAATCTTCGTGAACACTTGAGCCCCACTTAGCTCATCCAGAATATCATTAAGTCTAGGTATGGGAAACCTATACTTGATGGTAATGTTGTTGATGGCCCTACTGTCAATACACATACGCCAAGTCCCATCCTTCTTTGGCACAAGCAAGGCTGGTACAACACAAGGACTGAGGGACTCTCTGACATAACCCTTGTTGAGTAGTTCACCTACTTGAAGTTGGAGCTCTTGTGTAGCCTTAGGGTCACTCCTGTAGGCTGGCTTGTTGGGTAAGATAGCTCCAGGTACTAGGTCAATGTGGTGCTCTATCCCTCTAAGTGGTGGCAGTCCACTAGGAAGCTCAGTAGGGAAGACATCACCATAACTTTCTAGGATAGATTTGACCTCTTCCGGGATATCAATGATACTCATCCCAGTCTCCTTGACTAGCAATATGTATACAGGTTGTAGCTCACTTAGCTCTTGTGCTATTTCTGATTCACTTATCAACATGACTTCTTTGGAAGCCTCACTCATGGGGTTTGGGTTGATCGTTAAAGCAGGTGGTAAAGGTGCTAGGGTGATCTTCTTCTTCCCATACTTGAAGGTGTAGGTGTTGTCTCTCCCATGGTGTATGGCATCCCTATCAAACTCCCATGGTCTCCCAAGCAGAAGGTGACATGCATTCATAGGTAGAACATCACAAAGACTCTCATCAACATACCCTTTACCAATTGAGAAAGGTATAACACATTGTTTATCCACCTTGATCTAAGCCCCTTTGTTTAGCCATCTGAGTTTGTAAGGTAGGGGGTGGTCTTTGGTGGGTAGAGCTAGCTTGTCTATCAGTGTTTTGGAGGCCACATTAGTGCAGCTTCCTCCATCAATAATGAGGTTACATACTCTACCCTTGATGGTACATCTGGTCCTAAAGATCTGGTGTCTTTGGTCCTCTTCCAAAGGTTGTGGTTGAGTATGCATTACCCTCCATGTTACCAAACTTAACCCTGCATCAGGCTCTATCAACTCCTCACTAGCCTCTACCTCATGCTCTTCCATCTCTTCATCACAGACCAACACTTCATCATCTCCCCAATGGATTACTTCTAGGGTACTCAGAGCCCTTTTAGATGGACATTCTCTAGCAAAATGTCCATACCCTTGACATTGAAAGCACTTTTTGAGAGGGGGGGTCTTCCTTTGGCCTGCCTCAACAGCCTTGCCTTTATCAAGGTTGAAAGGGGTCTTAACAGGAACCACAGGTTCTCCTATCTTAACTCCTACAAAAGGCTTGAAGGTGGGGGTTCTGGAAGGTGTCTTAGAAGCACTGGCCTTTCCTTCTCCCAATTTTTCTACCCTTAAAGACAAGTTGACAGCTTCCTCAAAGGAGTATATGTTTTGTAACCTGACTTTACTAGCTATCCTTTCATCCAACCCTTCTAAGAACCTTGCTATCTTTTGTTCAGATTTCTTAACAACCTCACATTGCAAAGTGAGTTGTTCAAAGTCTCTTAGGTAGGACTCTAAAGGTCTTTGGTCTTGCTTTAGGTGAGTAAGCTTAATGAACATGTCTTGAGTGTAGTCCCTAGAGACAAACTTAGCTCTCATTTTCTTTTTCAGTTTGAGCCATGACTTTACAGGTTCTTTCCCTTCCCTAACCCTCAAGGTTTTCATGTTTTCATACCACAGTGAGGCATAGCCTTTTAGTTTCATGATAGCAACCTTAAAAGCCTTTCTATCAGTGTATCCTTTAAACTCAAAGACTCTTTCTACAGACCTTAGCCAATCTAAGAAATCATCAGGGTTCAAGCTACCTAGAAAGTCAGGAATCTCTACCTTGATATCTTTGTCTTGGTGTCTGAGAAGACTGTGATCTGAGCCATCTGAATCTGACATTTCAAACTGATCTACAGGTTGTCTCCTCCTTACTCCACCTTGTGGGAAAGGTGCTCCTCTTCCTCGACCTCTGCCTCCCCTTGTATCATTGTTCTGTTGGCCCTCAAGGAGTTCATTGACAGATCTAGAGACCCCCATTACAGTTCTGACAAGATCTTGAACTGTGTTTTCAAGACCTGTGATTCTCTCTTCACTCATGGTTGTATTTTGTGTTTTTAATGTAGTTAGGTAGATGAACTCACAAACCAAAGCTCTGATACCAATTTGCACTGAAACTATTCAGAAAGACAACTAAACAATGACAATTTGATTGAGGTTTAGACACTTTGCAAATACTCTGTTTCTGTTTGGACTAATTGACAAAGAACTAAGATAGGACCTTAACCAAAGCACAAAGCCAATGATTGAGGGTTGAACTTTGATCCCAGCACACAGCTAAGGACCCAAGCTCACTTCCAAGCACAAAGCAAAGGAAGTTGTCTCAAGCACACAGCCAAGAGATGCAACAGAAACAAGGTTTCAGTTTTATGTTTTACTTCAAATCTGATTTGCATTTCATTAGGTAAAGGCCTTATATAGGCAACAAGGATACAACTCAGACGTTAGGAGATATCTAGGGCCACAAAGGCTTACAACATGAAACAAAATAACAGCTACAAACTTGCAGGAAAACTGACATAAAGTAGATAAAGCAGAAAAGTAATTCTAATAGGACAATCTGCCTTAATGGGTTTGTTGGGGTTGAAACTGGTGGAGGGGTGGACTTCTGAGCTTGATTCTTGAGCTCAACTGAAGTGGGATGGATGCCAAAGGTCCTTCTAAAAGGCCCTCGAGTTTGTTTGATCATAAAAGGAAAGTTTGATAGTGACATGTTAACTACTGCAAAAGGCTGAAATCTGGACAGTCTGAAGTTGTCCCTAAGCTAACTCTTTGTGTGTTTGTTTCTTGGGAGGGAAGTCCTGGGGAAAGTTGTAGAGGACCTTCCCAAGACATAGGTTTGAGGGTTGATTAGGCTTGTTTGATTGTGTGGGGCCCCATGGACCTTGTTTAGAAAGGCTGTGATAGGCTGTTTTTGGCTGGGGGCTGTTTTTGTTGTGTTGGGTTTGTTGGGCTGTTGTCTGAATGGATGTTGTTGTTTTGATGTTGAGTCTTGTCTTGAGTTTGTGTCTTGTCTTGAGCTCGTGTCATGGCTCGTGTCTTGGCTTGGTCACATACTCCTGTTGCAGAATCACAGGTCTTGAAAACAGAGTTCAAGGTCTTGTCAGAACTGTGATGGAGGTCTCCAGATCTGTCAATGAACTCCTTAAGGGCCAAAAGAACAATGATACAAGGGGAGGCAGAGGCCGAGGAAGAGGAGAACCTTTCCCACAAGGTGGAGGAAGGAGGAGGCAACCTGTAGATCAATTTGAAATGTCAGACTCAGATGGCTCAGATCAAAGTCTTCTCAGACACCATGACAACGACATAAAGGTAGAAATCCCTGACTTTCTAGGTAGCATGAACCCTTATGATTTCCTAGATTGGCTAAGGTCTGTAGAAAGAGTCTTTGAGTTTAAAGGATACACTGATAGAAAGGCTTTTAAGGTTGCTATCATGAAACTAAAAGGTTATGCCTCACTGTGGTATGAAAACATGAAAACCTTGAGGGTTAGAGAAGGGAAAGAACCTGTTAAGTCATGGCTCAAACTGAAAAAGAAAATGAGGGCTAAGTTTGTCTCTAGGGACTACACTCAGGACATGTTCATTAAGCTCACTCACCTAAAACAAGACCAAAGACCTGTAGAGTCTTATCTAAGGGACTTTGAACAACTCACACTGCAATGTGAGGTTGTTGAGAAATCTGAGCAAAAGATAGCAAGGTTCTTAGAAGGCTTGGATGAGAGGATAGCTAGTAAAGTCAGGCTACAAAATATATACTCCTTTGAGGAAGCTGTCAACTTGTCTTTAAGAGTAGAAAAGTTGGGGAAAGGAAAAGCCAGTGCCTCTAAGACACCTGCTAGAACCCCTACCTACAAACCCTTTGTAGGAGTCAAGATGGGAGAACCTGTGGTTCCTACTAAGACTCCTTTCAACCCTGATAAAGGCAAGGCTGTTGATGCAGGCCAAAGAAAAACTACCCCTCTCAAAAAGTGTTTTCAATGTCAAGGATATGGACATTTTGCTAGAGAATGTCCATCTAAAAGAGCTCTGAGCACCCTAGAAGTAATTCATTGGGGAGATGATGAGGTGTTGGTCTGTGATGATGAGATGGAAGAGCCTGAGATAGAGGCTAGTGAGGAGTTGATAGAGCCTGATGCTGGGTTAAGTCTAGTGACATGGAGGGTAATGCACACACAACCCCAACCCTTAGAAGAAGATCAGAGACACCAGATCTTTAGAACTAGGTGCACCATAAAAGGGAGGGTGTGTAATCTGATTGTGGATGGAGGTAGATGCACCAATGTAGCTTCTAAAACACTGGTGGATAAACTAACATTGCCCACCAAAGACCACCCTCAACCTTACAAGCTTAGGTGGCTGAACAAGGGGGCTGAAGTTAAGGTAGATTAACAGTGTGTTGTTCCATTTTCTATTGGTAAGGGATATGCTGATGAGGCCTTGTGTGATGTATTGCCCATGGATGCTTGTCACCTTCTATTGGGGAGGCCTTGGGAGTTTGGTAGGGATGCTGTCCATCAGGGAAGGGACAACACTTACTCTTTCAGGTTTAGGAAGAAGAAAATCATCTTAGCTCCTTTACCCCCTATCCTGAAAGGAAACCCTCCACTCTTAACTGAAGCTGCTAAGGAAGTTCTGCTGTTGAGTGAATCAGAAATAGAGCAAGAGTTAAATGATATCAGGCCAGTCTATGTCCTCCTCACCAAGGAGGTAGGGGAAGGTTCTAACCAGGTGCCTAAAGAGGTACAAGCATTGCTGAAAGTCTATGAGGATGTGTTCCCTGCTGAACTACCTAGTGGGTTACCCCCACTAAGGGGAATTGAGCACCACATTGATCTGGTGCCTGGGGATGTCCTTCCAAACAAACCAGCTTATAGAAGTGACCCCAGGGCAACACAAGAGTTGCAATCTCAGGTGGGAGAGCTGCTTAGCAAAGGGTATGTCAGGGAGTCTCTTAGCCCCTGTGTTGTACCAGCATTGCTAGTGCCTAAGAAGGATGGAACTTGGAGGATGTGTATAGACAGCAGAGCAATCAACAACATCACCATTAAGTATAGGTTCCCTATACCTAGACTTAATGACATTCTGGATGAACTCAGTGGGGCTCAAGTGTTCACCAAGATTGATCTAAGACAACGGTATCATCAAGTAAGGATTAGAGCTGGGGATGAGTGGAAGACTGCATTCAAGACCAAGCATGGGTTGTATGAATGGCTAGTGATGCCATTTGGGCTCTCCAATGCCCCTAGCACTTTCTTGAGGCTCATGACAGAAGTATTAAGACCTTACTTGGGAAAATTCATTGTGGTATACTTTGATGACATTCTAGTCTACAGTTCAAGCAAGAAGGAACACCTACAACAGCTGAATTTACTTTGTGAGGTTCTTAGGGAGAATAAGTTATATGGTAAGCTAGAGAAGTGCACTTTCATGCAACGTGAGGTTCATTTCCTTGGGTTCATTATCTCAAAGGATGGGGTAGCTGTTGACCCAGAGAAGGTTAAGGCAATCAGGGATTGGCCCACCCCCAAGACAGTAACTGAGGTCAGGAGTTTTTATGGGTTGGCATCCTTCTATAGAAGGTTCATTCAGGGGTTCAGCTCTATCATGGCTCCCATCACAGAATGTATGAAGAAAGGGGAGTTCACTTGGGGAGAAAAGGCAGAGAAGTCCTTCAATACCATTAAGGATCTATTGTGCAGATCCCCTATACTAGGCTTACCTGACTTTAACAAGCTGTTTGAAGTGGAGTGTGATGCAAGTGGGTTAGGAGTTGGGGCAGTACTGGTTCAAGAGAAGAGGCCCATAGCTTATTTCAGTGAGAAGTTAAGTAGGACTAGGTTTAATTACTCTACCTATGACAAAGAGTTTTATGCCATAGTAAGAGCCCTGAATCATTGGGGGCATTACCTAAAACCTAAGCCTTTTGTTCTACATTCAGACCATGAGGCCTTGAAGTTCATCAATGGCCAACACAAACTCAACCCCAGGCATGCCAAGTAGGTGGAATTTCTGCAATCCTTCTCCTTTTCAAGCAAGTACATAGAAGGAAAGAACAATGTAGGGGCTGATGCTCTTTCTAGGAGATCTGTGATGTTGTCATTCATGGAGCAAAGGGTCCTAGGCTTTGAGTTCATGAAGGAACTCTACATAGAAGATCCAGACTTCAAGGAGAAATGGGAGGTGTATTCAGAAGGAAAGCTCAAGAAGGGAAGTAAATACTTGACACAGAATGGGTTCCTCTTCCAAGGGAACAAACTATGCATACCTAGAGGTCCTTACAGAGGGTTACTAGTCAAGGAGGTCCATTGCAATGGGCTTGCAGGGCACTTTGGAGTACAAAAGACCTATGAGATATTACATGAGCAGTTCTACTGGCCCAGAATACTGGGTGATGTAAAGGATACTATCAAGAGGTGCAAACCCTGTCAATTAGCCAAGTCACAGTTCCAAGTAGGTCCCTACACCCCTCTACCTGGACCAAACAAACCATGGGAGGACATCAGTATGGACTTCATAGTGGCACTGCCTAGGACACAAAGGGGCAAAGACTCAGTCATGGTGGTAGTGGACAGGTTCGGCAAAATGGCCCATTTTGTTGCTTGCAAGAAGACAGAAGATGCCATGGGGGTAGCTGAGCTCTACTTCAAGGAAATAGTAAAGCTGCATGGGGTGCCAAGGAGCATTGTGTCTGACAGAGACACTAAGTTCATGAGCCACTTCTGGAGGTCACTCTGGAGACTCCTAGGGACAAAGTTACTCTTCAGCACAGCATACCACCCCCAAACAGATGGACAGACAGAGGTTACTAACAAAACTCTAGGAAGGATCTTGAGATGTATCATTGCTACGTCATTAAAGGATTGGGATATCAAACTGTCACAGGCTGAGTTGGCATTCAATAGAGCTCCATCACACAACACAGGTAAGACCCCTTTTGAAGTTGTTTATGGCGCTAATCCTCTAATGCCAACAGACCTAGCCCCAGTAATAAGGAAAGAAGTCAACTATGATGCCAAGGAAAGAGTACAACAAATGATGCAGATTCACAGTCAAGTCAAGAAACAGATTGAGAAGACAAATGAGATGTATAAGTCAAAAGCCAAAGGTCCAAAGAAAGCTAGGGAGTTCAAGGCAGGAGATATGGTGTGGTTGCACTTAAGGAAAGAAAGGTTTCCAGAGAAGAGGAAAAACAAACTCATGCCAAGAGCTGATGGTCCTTTTGAGGTGCTTGAAAAGGTAGGACCTAATGCTTACAGGATAGATTTACCAGGAGATTATGGGGTACATGGGACATTCAATGTGGGAGATCTAAGTCATTATCAGGAGGACTCTGAGGATGAAGAGGATTTGAGGGCAAATCTTTTTCAAGAAGAAGGGGTTGCAACAGGAATTCAATGCCAAGCTCAAAGACAAGACCAACCAACCTATGATCAGTCCAACCATGATCCAATACCAACCTCACCCTATGTCAAAAGCTATCTTAATGCTTTGTATAGTCCAGGCCCAAGCAAACAAGCCATGACACGAGCCATTGATAGCCATGACACGAGCCAGGGCCAGCCAAGACACAAGACAGACTCACAAAACAAGCCAACAAAACCTCAGGATATTCAGTCAGAAGCAGTACCTTGGGGAGGGTCTCAGGGTAACTTCCTGTGGGAAATAACAGTTTACTTCCCCTTTAAATTTAGGATTATAACAAAATTATATAATATGAATTGCGAGTCATAAATATGAAAACGATATAAAATATAGAGAAAACGAATTGAACCTTTGGTCCTATCAAAAGGCCTAAGAACAGATATCAAAGCAGATATCCTCCTAATCGTCTCACCCAAGATTGATCGAGAAATGCCCTTGTATTTGCTAGAAATCTTTTTCAAAAGTTACTGTTAACTTTTTTTTTTTTTGTGTTGTGTGAATAATGGAGGCACTTGTGAGAAATGAAATTAGGGTTAGAATTTTATTCCTCTTCCCTTATGTTTCACGGCACACATAGTAGGTTTTATGAGGAGATTTTTCTCCTCAAAATAACTACCCATTGACCGAAAATTCCAGAGTGAATCTGGACTTTATTTCAGTCAAATTCGCTTTAATATATAATGTTATACATATTATATTTGTCTAATATATTGTCATACATTAATAAGGTCCATTACAACATTTTGCAGTGGATATATTAATATAACAATTATTATGACAATCTTATAATATATACTTCAATTTATAAATATCGGTATATTTATAATCCTGCTAATTAAATATAACGGTTTATGTTTAATTACGAATTAACATTTTAATTCGTTTAAGCTCACATTATATACTACAACTAAATATAACATTTTATATTTAATTACGAAGTACAGTTAATTCGTCTTAGCTAACATTATTTAATCGTTATTAAATAATTATATCATCATCACATTGACTAACCTTTTAGTCAAAACACCGACTAACCTTTTAGTCATTTAATAACGCATCAATATGATTATTTTCTCAAATAATCACATCTCTCAATCACATCCTAAAGGTGTGACTTTTAGAGACCAGTTGATCACCGCCATCTGTATGACAATAACGTCAAACTTATCTAGCAAGCCAACCGTTATCGATAAACGTTAATCAACTGATTACAATACAAAGTATACCCTGTGAACCTACAGATATTTATTTATGTTATTGCACTAACTGTGGAGGACACTGGCTCCAACAATCTCCCACTTGTCCGTACAAGTGTATGTGCGATAACCGATTCTCATATCCATAATAAATTTCTCCCACTCAATGTAAACCAATTTGCAAAGTCCGTATTCACAAAGGTCGTAGTTTACAAGTGATCGGTATCAAGAGTGGTTTCCCCGACTAGAGAGTAATTTAACTGATAAACGAATCTTTATTCGAGCATGGCCATGCATTTCAGTTACAGCTCCTCGAGCGACCATGAGAAAGAAACCAAAGTCACCCAAAAACTGCCTTTATCTCAAGAGACAGTCGATAGTCAAAAGAATCGACTCTAGGAACACTATGGATGTCCTATCCACGACCTGGAACCTAATGTTCTGAAACATTTAGGACTCCATAACGTTGTCACAAAATTGTCCTGCGAGGTATCATTATAACTCGCATATGTGATCGATCAGTCAACTGTTTGACTTATGGCTCGTTGAACCCACCATCAATCGACTTCACAAAATAATTGCCAGAGTTATCAGCTCATGTAGGCGATTACGGACCAAAACAAAATATAATGTAATTCAATTCACTTTGTGGTGTTCAATGTTGTCAGTACAACCCACATGAAAAAAAAAATATAAAACAAAACGATAATTTCATAGATAGTTTTT
>JAIUZE010047110.1:0-27093 GCA_022085475.1 Heliosperma pusillum | reverse complement strand
ATGCCTTTTGGGTTGTCTAATGCCCCAAGCACCTTTATGAGGTTGATGACTGAGGTACTGAGGCCCTATCTAGGGAAGTGCATTGTTGTGTATTTTGATGATATCTTGGTATACAGTCCTTCAGCAGAAGAACACCTCCAGCACTTGAAATTGTTGTTTGATGTATTGAGGAAGCATAAGGTATTTGGCAAGATGGAGAAATGTACTTTTATGCAGGAAGGGGTTCAATTCCTAGGATTCATCATATCCAAGGAAGGGGTTGCTGTTGATCAAGACAAGGTGAAGGCAATTAGGGAGTGGCAGGTCCCTAAGACTATAACTGAGGTGCGGAGTTTCCATGGGCTGGCCTCCTTCTACAGAAGGTTCATTAAGGGGTTCAGTTCCATCATGGCTCCCCTGACTGAGTGTATGAGAAAAGGAGAATTCAGGTGGAATGACAAGGCTGAGAGGTCCTTTAACATCATCAAGGACCTCTTGTGTGAGTCTCCTGTCCTTGTTCTCCCTGATTTCAGCAAGTTATTTGAGGTGGAGTGTGATGCTAGTGGTATAGGCATTGGTGCTGTCTTGACACAAGAACAAAAGCCTGTGGCATACTTTAGTGAGAAGTTGAGTGGTGCTAAGCTCAACTATTCAACATATGACAAAGAGTTCTATGCAATAGTCAGGGCTTTGTACCATTGGGGTCATTATCTGAAGCCCAAGTCTTTTGTATTGCACTCAGATCATCAGGCACTCAAGTACATCAATGGGCAGCACAAGTTGAATACTAGGCATGCTAAGTGGGTGGAATTCTTGCAGTCTTTCTCATTCTCCAGCAAGTACATTGAAGGCAAGAACAATGTGGTGGCAGATGCCTTATCAAGGAGAACCATGATGCTGACTTTTATGGAGCAAAGGGTACTTGGGTTTGAGCACATGAAGGAGTTGTACAGGGAGGATCCGGACTTTAAGGAGGACTGGGTGGCAAGGATGGAAGGCATTCCTAAGAGTGGAAGTAGATACTGGGAGCAGGAAGGGTTCTTGTTCCTAGGTAACAAGCTGTGTGTACCAAGGGGTCCTTACAGGGGGTTGCTAGTGAAGGAGGTACATTCAAATGGCCTAGCTGTTCACTTTGGAATCCAGAAAACTTATGACATGCTGCAGGAACAATTTTATTGGCCAAAGATGTTGGGAGACGTTCAGCATGTGATCAGGAGGTGCAGTGCTTGCCAGAAGTCCAAGTCATTCTTCCAGACTGGAGCCTACACCCCCTTACCAGTTCCAGATAAGCCTTGGGAGGATGTTAGCATGGATTTCATTGTAGCTCTTCCTAGGACACAGAGGGGCAAGGACTCAGTCATGGTGGTTGTGGACAGATTTAGCAAAATGGCACATTTTGTTGCCTGCAAGAAGACTGAGGATGCCATGGGGGTTGCAGACCTATACTTCAAGGAGATTGTCAAACTCCATGGGGTACCAAGGACCATAGTATCTGACAGGGACTCTAAGTTCATGAGTCACTTCTGGAGGACACTTTGGTAGCTGCTAGGGACCAGACTCCTATTCAGCACCTCCCACCACCCTCAAACTGATGGACAGACAGAGGTAACAAACAAGACATTGGGCAGGATCCTCAGATGTATCATCTCCAAGTCCTTGAAGGATTGGGATCTAAAGCTGGCTCAAGCAGAATTTGCATTCAACAGAGCCCCCTCTACCAGCACAGGTAAAAGCCCTTTGAAGTTGTTTATGGCACTAACCCCTTGATGCCAACAGACCTTGTACCAGTAGCAAGGAAGGTGGTGCCCTATGATGCAAAGACCAGAGTGGAGCAGATGATGCAGATGCATACCAAGGTGAAACAGCAGATTGAAAAGTCCAATGAAATGTATAAGTCCAGAGCAAGAGGTCCAAAGAAATCCAGAGAGTTCAAGGCAGGGGATCTAGTGTGGTTGCACCTAAGGAAGGAAAGGTTTCCTGACAAGAGGAAGAACAAGCTGAGTCCAAGAGCAGAGGGTCCCTTTGACGTCATTGAGAAGTTGGGTTCTAATGCTTACAAGATTGACCTCCCAGGAGAGTATGGAGTGCATGGTACCTTCAACGTTGGTGATCTAAGCCCATATTATGGAGAATCTGATGATGACACTAGTGAGGATTTGAGGGCAAATCCTTTTCAGGAAGGAGAATTTGCAACAGGAGTTGAACCTCCAACCAGCCAGAACAATGTCACAGCAAGAACATGGAGCTTACCACCTACCCTACACCCAGGCAGGGGTCCCACAACAGAGACACCAAGCTTACTACCTTCCAAGCACCCACCCTTATGTCAAGAACCAGCAGGAACACCAGCAAGAGCAGCCACAACAAGACTAACCAGAGCAGGGTCAATCCTTCAGAAAACCAGTCAGAACAAGTCCAGTAACCAGCCAATTCTCATGCAGCACGAGTCCAACCAAGGGCTCCAACTTCTTTTCCCCTTTAATTAAGGTCCTTAGCCACATAAAAGTCCAGGACAAGTTTTCCAAATAAGTTCTGGAAGTCCATCTAAAACAGCCTACCATATTGAAGATCATTTGAGGAAGTCTGCAGGAACAAGTCCAAATTAATCTGTCCAAGACTCCTTACTTTTGTGTGATCAACTTAACCTAAATAAGAACGTTGGGAAGGTATCTAGCAGTCCCTCTCAACCCCCAAGAACAGCAGCAAACAGCCAGACAAAGAACCCCTAAGGAAGTCAACAACATTACCATTTAAGGCAAGGGACAAGAGCACTTTTCAGCTTTGTTTTCTGTCAGTTGCAGTCTGTCATGGCTCGTCCTTATTAGCTGACTTTTTGCATTTCTTTATCAGTATTGTAAGGCTCTTAAAGCCCTTAGATTATATTATTTTAAAGGGTGGAGATCGTTTGTAATTGCCTATTTAAGGCCTGCTTGTAACCCTAAGGAAATCAGACTTGAATTAATATAAACCTGAACTTTGTTCATTTGCAATTCTTTAGCTAAGCTAAGTATTGTGGTAACTCTTAGTGAACTTGTGTGTGACCTAAGATTACAGTGTCTAAGAATCATTACTTGTGTGTTTGAGTCTTAAACACAACCTTTGCTACCTCTGCTTGTGTGCTAAGGTGCAAAGTCCTATCTGTTCTGCCTAGCCTAGTGCAGGTTTCTGACTGAGTGAGTGTGCGTGTGAGGGAGTGTTCACCCTGGCCCCTTGTAGCCTCTGAAAAGCTCTATTTTTGTAGAGGTTTCAGTTCAAGATCTAGAGTGTCAACATGTTCCACCATCTTAAGCACATGTGGACCAACCTTTTGGCCCTTCTCTAGCTTGGCTTCAAAAAGCCGAGTCATAGCATTGTATTGGCGAATCTCAGGTGATTGAGAAAAAGCCAACGTCACCCTAGAGAATATCTCATATGCTCCAAGGGGGATGTATTGTTGCTTAAGGCTTGAGGACATCGACCAAATCAAGACCATATTGACGTCGTTTGCTACCTTAAGGTATTCCTCATAGGCGGCTTTGGCCGCATTAGTGGCTCTTGGGCCGGGTTCATTGGGAGGTGCCTCGGTCAAGTAGCGCAAAACGTTATCCGATAACGCCGCACTCTTGATCATTTGCTCCCACTCGACGAAATTAGTTCCATCGTCTTTTAAGATGCATTTGTCCATAACGGACCTTAGCCATGAGTCCTTTCCTAGTTGAACGGTGTTGTTATTGTTTGCCATTGCGAATTATGAATAACTACAACAAAATTAGGAAATATTAACATTCATCGTTTTAATCAATTTTACTTGTATAACCAATTTAAACAAGTCACTCATATAATGACCCCTCACGAAATTATATAAGCGATTCCGAGACCCGCATTTTAGACAAAAGAACATGTCATGCAACTTTTATGTAAAAGACGGTAAGTCAACTTTTGAATAATTCTACTCCTAGAACTCGTCGGTAGAACGGATATTACAACCAATAAACCCTTCCTATCCAAGGATAAAGCCTATCTTCGCTCTGAGTCCAACCAAAAAACCCAATTTAGCGCGTTGCCTCGATGATCGTATCACTCCTTATACTTACCCGAGGTAAAAAGGTCCACGTTGTGATTGTCCTAATGAACACGGGGTTCATAGGTGCTTCAATTGGTAAGGCTAAATCTCAATTCCTTTTTAAGTTATGTGAGAGGTCTTGCCAATTTTAGTTATTAATTCCCTATAAGTGAACTAAGTCGGTGAATTTTGAATAACGTTGAATTGACAATCGATAAATAAAATGCATGTTGGTGATTTTGGCATGTGCGGAAAAATAAAGCAAGCAATCAAATTAAATCCTAGTATGGTCACCTAGCTAATCTAATTAAATAGATGATTACAAATCGGAAACCAACTCCTTGGTCCCTTGCCTCTTCATGGAACGCCTTCCAATATGGCACCGTCTTTTGGAACACCGACTTTGGGAATCACCGTCTTCACAATAAATAATTACAAAAATACAAATGAATACATAGCAAATTCCTATTATACATTTGATCTATAAAATGAAATTATTAATTATTAAAAAAAGGCGATACGAAATCGCAATAAATTACAACCAAATCGGTATTCCCTTACATTACGGGTAATACCGATTAAAAATAATCTAGGCCATACTAGGTACAACTTGCAATAAAATAAATAAATGACATTCATTAATTCAACAACATAAATAAAAATGCTGTAAAATCATGCCAAAATCACCCTCAACACTTGTCATCTTCATTCTAGCTCGGTTTTTACGAATTTTATCGATTTTATCTACTAAAAATCAATAATCAACACTTAAATCGTATTTAAGCTCAAAAAAATTATCTAAACTGATTTAGAACTCAAAATTAGTCCCTACTAATTTCATTTGTATTTAATTAGTTTGATTTGATCGCATTTGCTATTTAAAGAGGTTTAATCATAACTTTTATGAATTAAACCCAAAATAAAATGAAAAATCATTAAAATTGAAACAAAAATATTTGTACATACTGGAACACTTCCAGGAACCTCAAGAACAAAAAACATTTGCCCAAAAATTTGAAATAATTTTATGAACAAAACGTTTTATAAGAATCGGTTTTTATCAAATAAAAACCAACTAAAATAGTAAAATGATGAAATTTTTTTTCAAATTTTACCAGGATGATATAAATAATAATTTAAAATGTAAAAAAAATTATCAACTCCAGAAAGTCACGTTTCATATTTAAGAACAAAATAACTCCTTTAAATCGATTTTTATCCAATAAAAATCAATAACCATGCAATACATGACCAAATATCACGAAACTTTACATACAATATGTACACCATGCATGTGAGATCATATTAAAAATTTGAGGCCAGATTCAACATGAAACTATTTTTAGTTAACTTTTAACATAAAACCGCATGTTAACTCGGTTTTAAAGGCCATAAATCATAATAAATAGCAAAATAATTCTTAAATTCACCAAATTTGACCACAAACATTTTGAGGTCAGTAGGTATGCATGCAAATCAGAAAATTTCGTGAAAACCATTTTTAACATAAATTTTCGATTTTTTTACTCAAGTTATCGTATAACCCGATTTTAATGCTTAAAATCAACATGCATGCTACAAGCTAGCTATGATACCACATGAAAGTTCATAGACCCTAATTAGACTCCTCTAATTAGTTACTAAATTACTTGTTAATTTAGTGTTTAATAAAGATCTATGTAACATGCATGCAAATTAAAATGCATTAATAAAAAGTAAGAAGAAATTTCCTTACATTGGGAAATTTCGGTTTATATGGGCACAACAAGAAACACCTTTCTTGTTGATCTTGTGCTAGAAAGAAATAGATGATCCTCCTTGTAATCTTCAAATTAGAAGACCTCCTTTAAGAAGCACTGAAGCAGGAGCTAGGGGAGCAACCTCATTTGGCAATCCAGTTCAGACAACAACCAACAAAGACACCCATGTTCAGTCTAAGGCAGATCAAGTCCAAACAACTAAGTTTTCAAAAGCAACAAAAGGTAACCATGTCCAAGCAACACACAATAAAGTTATGACACCATCAAAGGCTCATGATCAAGCAACAACAACATCTACACAAGCCATGCCAACCAGAGTAACAAGGTCCCAAATCAGCAACAGCCAGAAGGATTCCACAGACACAAGTACCAGTTCCAGGCCACATATCCTACAGCAATTGTCCAAGCAAGGGCTCCAACTTATTTTCCCATCTAGTTGAGGTCCTTAGCTACAAAAAAGTCCAGGATAAGTTTTCTAAATTATCCTTGGAAGTTCAAGTAAAACAGCCCACAAGTTAACCAGTCACTTTGAGAGCCAGGCTGGTTTCAAGACCAATGGATGAACAAAGGCATCTTACTTTTGTGTGACCCTTAGTAGTATTAATAAGGACGTTGGAAGGAGCTTAGAAGTCCCTCTCAAGGTTCCATTTGAAGCACCAGACAAGCCAAAAAAACCCCAAAGAAAACTGCTCAAACAATGCCATTTCAGGAAAGGAGACAAACTTACTTTTCAGTTGCTTTTTCTGAAGTTGTTGCAGTCTGTTTTGCTCGTCTTACTAGTAGACTTTTGTATCTCATTTGTTGTTATTTCAAGGGTCCTTTTAAGCCCTTAGATGTAGTCTTATGTTGGATGGTGAGGATCTTTTGTAATGCTCTATATAAAGAGCCTTTTGCCTTGAAAGAAACTCAGAAATGCTGAATGATAAAAACCAGAGTTTTCACTCTTTCTTTGTTAACTTGTGCCAGCCTTGGTTAGCTCTCAACCCTCAACAAACTTGTGCTAGTCTTAGTTTGTTGGCCTGAGTTAGGGTCATTCACTTGTGCTTGTCTTAGTGAGTGAGTTTAGCTTGGGATTCACTGCATTTAGAACTACCTGTGCTTGTCTTGGTAGTCCTGAATACAGGGTTTATCTATCTTGTCCTTCTCTTGTGTTGTATGTTTTCTATTCTTGTCTTAGCCCCTAGTTTGGTGTTTCAAATTGGTTATCAGAGCTAAGGTTTATTTCTACTGTGAGTTCATTTAACCAAACTACATTCAAAACTACAAAAATAGCCCAATGAGTGAAGAGAGATTGGCAGGAGTAGAAGCAAGGATGGAGGACCTGGCTGGGGTTGTAACCACCCTAACCAGAGCCTTGGATCAGGTGATAGGCAACCAAATATTGGCTGGAGGAAGAGGCAGAGGTCGTGGGAGAGGCCTAGGTCCACCAGGAGGCAGGGTCAGACCACCTGAAGAGGAGGAACCTTCAGACTCAGATGAATCCACAAGGAGCAGAGCTTCAGGGCATGGCCTCACTGATAAACACCTCAAGGTAGACATTCCTGAGTTTTCTGGTAGCTTAAATCCTGATGATTTGTTAGAATGTCTTAGGGATATAGAGAGAGTCTTTGAATACAAAGGATACAATGATGCTAAAGCCTTTAAAGTAGCTATTCTGAAATTGAAAGGGTATGCTTCCCTGTGGTATGAAACCATGAAGAGTCTAAGGGATAGGGAGGGTAAGGAACCCATCAAATCCTGGTCTAAGTTGAAGAAAAAAATGTTGAACAAGTTTGTTGCTAAGGATTATACTCAGGATTTGTTCATCAAGCTGTCTAAACTAAAACAAAATGAAAAATCTGTTGAGTCTTATCTGAGAGAGTTTGAGCAGCTTACCCTTCAATGTGACATCACTGAGAAACCTGAACAAAGGATTGCTAGATTCCTAGAAGGCCTAAGCCCAGGCATTGCTAACAAGGTTAGGATGCAGCCCCTATGGTCCTTTGAGGATGTGGTTAACCTATCCCTTAGGGTTGAGAAAATGGGGAAGGAAACAACCAAGTCTTTCACCAAACCTGCTATAACTAAACCTTATGCTGGGGTCAGAATTGGGGAGGGTCCTAGGACTCCCATAACTTTTAATAGGAACCCCTTGGACAAGGGTAAGGCACCTGTAAGTCAGCAACCTACCCTCACCCCTTCAGAAGAGAAGAGAAAATGTTATCAATGTCAAGGTTATGGCCACTTTAAGAGAGACTGTCCCTCAAGAAGAGCCTTGACAGCAGTGGAAGTCATGGAATGGGAGAAGGAAGGGCTCATTGAGTAGGAGCAGGAGGAGGGAACAGGAGAACAGGAAGAGGAAGGTGATGCCCCTTTGGTAGTAGCCCCACCAGACACTGGTCACAACCTTGTTCTTTGGAGGGTTATGCACTCTCAGCATCAACCCCTAGAAGAAGACCAGAGATCTCTAATCTTTAGGAGCAGGTGTACTATTCAAGGGAGGGTTTGTAATGTGATCATAGATGGGGGAAGTTGCACCAATGTGGCCTCAGTTACCTTGGTTAACAAGCTTGACTTGGAGACCAAACCCCACCCCAACCCTTACAAACTCAGATGGGTGAACAAGGGTGCTGAAGTAAGGGTTGATCAACAATGTTTAGTGTCCTTCTCTATTGGAGGCACCTACAAGGATGAGGTGACTTGTGATGTAGTGCCTATGGATGCATGCCATTTACTGCTGGGCAGACCATGGGAGTTTGATAAAGATGCCTTGCATAAAGGGAAGAGCAATGTGTACACTTTTAGACATGGGAATCAAAGGATAGTCCTGACACCTTTACCCCCAAACACTAGGGACTATGGTAGTCCTAGTACCAGTGGATCCAAGGAGGTTCTTTTCCTCACAGAGGCAGCCATGCTCAGAGAGGTGGAACAAGAGCAACCTGTATATTTCCTCTTATCCAAACAGGTTGAGGAACCAGTTGAGGTGCCCCCAGAGGTAAAGGAGCTGATCAGTGAGCATGAGGATGTATTTCCAGAAGAACTACCATCAGGACTTCCCCCCCTAAGGGGCATAGAGCACCAGATAGACCTCATTCCAGGTGCCATGCTACCTAACAGGCCAGCATACAGGAGTGACCCCAAGTCCACCCAAGAGTTGCAGAGGCAGGTGGAGGAGCTGATGTCAAAGGGATTTGTCAGGGAATCTTTGAGTCCTTGTGCAGTGCCTGCCCTCCTAGTCCCTAAGAAGGATGGTTCATGGAGAATGTGTATTGACAGCAGGGTCATTAACAATATCACTGTCAAGTACAGGTTCCCCATCCCAAGGCTGGATGACATGTTGGATGAGTTAAGTGGAGCCAGTCTATTCTCCAAGATAGATCTTAGGCAAGGTTACCACCAGGTGAGAATCGGGGAGGGGGATAAGTGGAAAACAGCATTTAAAACCAAGCATGGGCTCTATGAATGGCTGGTGATGCCATTTGGTCTCTCCAATGCCCCTAGTACATTCATGAGACTTATGACTGAAGTCTTAAGGCCTTTCATAGGTCAGTTCATTGTGGTGTACTTTGATGATATCCTGGTCTATAGTAAGGGCAAATCTGAACATCTGAACCATCTAAAGTTGTTGTTTCTGAAACTGAGAGAGCATAAGCTCTTTGGGAAAATGGAGAAGTGTACTTTCATGGCTGAGGAGGTTAAATTCTTGGGGTATGTCATCTCTGCCAAGGGCATATCTGTGGATCAGGAGAAGATTGCAGCCATCAAGTCTTGGCCTATTCCCAAGAACATCACTGAGGTTAGGGGTTTTCATGGCCTAGCCTCCTTCTATAGGAGGTTCATACAGGGATTCAGCACTATCATGGTGCCTGTAACAGAAGGGATGAAGAAGGGTGAGTTCAAGTGGACTGAACAGGCACAAGCAGCCTTTGAGCTCATCAAAAAGAAGCTTTGTGAGGCACCTATACTAGCTCTACCTGATTTTGATCAGCTATTCGAAGTAGAGTGTGATGCAAGTGGGGTAGGGATTGGAGCAGTACTCATCCAAGGAAGGAATCCTGTGGCCTTCTTCAGTGAGAAGCTCAATGGGGCTAAGCTCAATTACTCCACATATGACAAGGAGTTTTATGCCTTGGTGAGAGCCCTCATGTACTGGAGCCATTATCTTAAACCCAAGCCTTTTGTACTTCACTCTGATCATGAGGCCTTGAAATACATAAATGGCCAACACAAGCTCAGTGCAAGGCATGCAAAATGGGTTGAATACCTTCAGTCCTTCAACTTCTCAAGCAATACAAGGAAGGTAAGTCAAATGTGGTAGCAGATGCCTTGTCTAGGAGACATTCTATGTTGGTGACAATCCAACAAAGGGTGCTAGGCTTTGAGTTTATGAAGGAGCTGTACCAGGATGATCCTGATTTCATGGAGGATTGGTTAACCCTGCAGAACAGTCCTAGAGTAAAAGAGACCAAGTATCAGCTGCAGGAAGGTTACATGTTTAAGGGGAACAAATTGTGTGTCCCTAGGGGCTCATACAGGGACCTATTGGTGAGGGAAGTCCACTCTAATGGGCTAGCAGGACATTTTGGGGTGCAGAAGACCATGGATATCCTGCAAGATCAGTTTTACTGGCCTAGGATGGAAGGGGATGTTCAAGCTATTCTTAGGAGGTGTTCTACTTGCCAAAAGGCAAAGAGTTCTTTCCAAGCAGGACCTTACACTCCACTGCCTGTACCTGACAAACCTTGGGAAGACATCAGCATGGATTTCATTGTGGCTCTGCCCAAGACTCCTAGGGGAAAGGATTCCATCATGGTTGTGGTTGACAGATTTAGCAAAATGGCTCACTTTGTGCCATGTAGGAAGACTGAGGATGCCTCAGGGGTTGCTGAGCTTTACTTCAAAGAAGTAGTCAAACTACATGAAGTGCCTAGATCAATTGTTTCAGACAGGGATACAAAGTTTATGAGTTACTTCTGGAAGACCCTGTGGAAGCTCCTAGACACCAGGCTGCTTTTTAGTACATCCCACCATCCTCAAACTGATGGTCAAACAGAAATCACCAACAAAACCCTAGGGAGAATACTGAGGTGCATTGTGAAGAAGTCACTAGGAGATTGGGATCTCAAACTAGCCCAAGCAGAATTTGCCTTCAACAGGGCCCCTTCATCAAGTACTGGCCACAGTCCCTTTGAGGTGGTCTATGGCAGCAACCCACTCATGCCTATGGAGCTATCCAATGTGCCTAAAGAGATACTGAACTATGATGCCAAGAAAAGGGTGGAACAAATGCTCAGGTTGCATGAACAGGTTAAGAGAAACATAGAGAAGACTAATGAGCAGTACAAAATCAAAGCCAAGGTGCCAAGAGGAAAGAAGGAGTTTCAAGCAGGTGACCTGGTGTGGTTACACCTCAGAAAGGAAAGGTTCCCAAGCAAAAGAAAGAACAAACTTATGCCTAGAGCAGAAGGCCCTTTTGAAGTCATAGAGAAGGTGGGAGCCAATGCTTACAAGGTGGATTTGCCAGGAGAATACGGAGTTCATGGCACATTTAACATAGGAGACCTTAGCCCCTACTATGACAGTGAAGAAGAGAACCCTGGAGACTTGATGCTCAAATCTTTCCAACCTGGGGAGGATGAAGCAGGAGCTAGGGGAGCAACCTCATTTGGTAATCCAGTTCAGACAACAACCAACAAAGACACCCATGTTCAGTCTAAGGCAGATCAAGTCCAAACAACTAAGTTTTCAAAAGCAACAAAAGGTAACCATGTCCAAGCAACACACAATCAAGTTATGACACCATCAAAGGCTCATGATCAAGCAACAACAACATCTACACAAGCCATGCCAACCAGAGTAACAAGGTCCCAAATCAGCAACAGCCAGAAGGATTCCACAGACACAAGTACCAGTTCCAGGCCACATATCCTACATCAATTGTCCAAGCAAGGGCTCCAACTTCTTTTCCCATCTAGTTGAGGTCCTTAGCTACAAAAAAGTCCAGGATAAGTTTTCCAAATTATCCTTGGAAGTTCAAGTAGAACAGCCCACAAGTTAACCAGTCACTTTGAGAGCCAGGTTGGTTTCAAGACCAATGGATGAACAAAGGCATCTTACTTTTGTGTGACCCTTAGTAGTATTAATAAGGACGTTGGAAGGAGCTTAGAAGTCCCTCTCAAGGTTCCATTTGAAGCACCAGACAGCCAAAACAACCCCAAAGAAAACTGCTCAAACAATGCCATTTCAGGAAAGGAGACAAACTTACTTTTCAGTTGCTTTTTCTGAAGTTGTTGCAGTCTGTTTTGCTCGTCTTACTAGTAGACTTTTGTATCTCATTTGTTGTTATTTCAAGGGTCCTTTAAGCCCTTAGATGTAGTCTTATGTTGGATGGTGAGGATCTTTTGTAATGCTCTATATAAAGAGCCTTTTGCCTTGAAAGAAACTCAGAATGCTGAATGATAAAAACCAGAGTTTTCACTCTTTCTTTGTTAACCTGTGCCAGCCTTGGTTAGCTCTCAACCCTCAACAAACTTGTGCTAGTCTTAGTTTGTTGGCCTGAGTTAGGGTCATTCACTTGTGCTTGTCTTAGTGAGTGAGTTTAGCTTGGGATTCACTGCATTTAGAACTACCTGTGCTTGTCTTGGTAGTCCTGAATACAGGGTTTATCTATCTTGTCCTTGTCTTGTGTTGTATGTTTTCTATTCTTGTCTTAGCCCCTAGTTTGGTGTTTCAAGCACCCAAAAGAGAACCCAATCTAATCACTTAGTTTTTGACTAGAAAACACAAGTGATATGATGAACTAATATTAGATTTTATTACTACTCTAGTAATAGGAAATATTAGTGTTTGAGAGGTTTTAGAGAGATGAGGATTTTTAGTGAGATAAGCATCAAAATAAGAATGAACAAGCAAGCAAAATGAACAACAAAATTGTCCATTTAAGGACACAAGGGTCCGGCCAAGTGAGCCTATGTGGCCTCTTATTTTGCTTAAAATAATCCCATGCAAATTGGTTGAGTGTAGATGTGAATTAGAACATGATCATGTGTCATAAACATGACATGATCACATGTTGTAGTGTAATACAAGAAACAACAATCATCATGTTATACACTACCAAAATTTCGGCACCCACTAGTGTCATGTGGTCCATTTTGATTTTTGATATTTGTCCCACAAATACTTATAATCATATGTTTAATTATCTTGTATAATTAAGGGTTAATTTGATCATATAACAATTATATGACTCAAATTAATAAATAATATACACTTAACTTTTAAGTGATATTTTATCATTATATCAATATATAATGGGTCCCACAATGCCTAGTTAGATTATTTTACAACTCCTTGTAAATATAATTAACTAATCACCTCTACCTCAAAGTATATGCATAACCTCAACTAATTTAATGAATTAACTATTAATCATTAAATTAAATCTTATTCAATCATATTAAAATAAGACGTAAAATTTATTCAGTCAATTATCATATAATTGACTAATAAACTTATCCGGAATGAGTTCGTAACTCAATTTCCAATAAATAACTCTCGTAACTAAACATATACCAAATATATATATAAAGTACTAATTAATTTGTATCGTATACAAATAATTAGATTTCTGTTTGGGTCTCATCCTATAGGTGTGACCGAAAGGGGTCAGTTGATTACCGCCGCCATACGACAATAACGTCTAACTCTAGTCAGCTTACCGTTATTGATTTACGTTAATCAACTGACGTGGAGTATCAAAATACTAGTCATCCCACTAATATTCCAAAATGAGATTTATTATATAAATGCACTATTGTGGAGGACACTTACTCCAACAGCTTTGATGAATAATCCCTCTCCTTCTTTCACTCCAAGGCCAAATGTTTATGGGAAGAGACCGTTCATTCCATCTTCCTCTAGCTCTTATGCTAACAAGAGGAGATTCTTTCCTCCTTCCAATGCAAATGCAAGAGCTCCTGCTCCTTTCATTCCTAGAGCTACTTCAAATGTGGCTCATAGGCCTTATGCTCCTCAAGCTCAAGCTCAAGGTCGTCAATGTAACCGTTGTAGACTTCCACACCACCCCGGTGTGTCTTGTTCCAACCGACCTTACATTTGCTACTTTTGTTAAAAGGGTGGTCACCGTTATGAGGATTGCCCCGATCGAAAGTTGCCCCCTCCTCCTGCTAAACCTAAGAGTTCTATCGTTGTCATGAGCCGTGCCGAAGCCGATGCTCATCCAGAGATCATTACGGGTATGTTCTCAATCTTAGAGCAACCGTGTCTTATTCTATTTGATACCGGTGCTTCTATGTCTTTTGTGTCATCGACATATGCTAATAAATTATCTATCAAGCCTACATCTAGTGAGGATACTCTCATATCTTTACCATCCGGAGATATTATCTCTTGTTCTACTCTTTATCCTAATGTCCCAATATCTATTGCAGGTTCTATCTTTCCCGCAAATCTCCTTAAGTTTCCTCTTGGAGAGTTTGATATAATCCTAGGTATTGATTGGTTAGCATTGTACCATGCTAGGTTTGAGTGTCGTGATCAAAAGATTTATTTAAAGAGTCCTTTAGGAGTTAGAATAACCTATAAGGGATCTCATCCCCGAAAAGGTGTGTCTTTGATTTCCGCTATGAAATTGGTAAGTATGGTTAGAAAAGGTCACCAAGCATACTTGTGTATTGTGACTTCTTCAACTACCTCTTTGCCAAGTATTGAAGATGTGCCTATTGTTCGAGAATTCGTTGATGTATTCCCCGATGATTTGCCTGGGATTCCTCCCGAGCGTGATGTTGAGTTCTCTATTGATCTTGTACCTGGTTCTGGACCCATAGCCAAAGCTCCTTACCGTATGGCTCCGACCGAATTGAAAGAATTAAGGAAGCAGTTAGATGATATGATTGAGAAGGGTTTTATTCGACCAAGTGCCTCGCCTTGGGGTGCTCCCATTCTTTTTGTAAAGAAGAAAGATGGTTCTATGAGACTTTGTATTGATTATCGTGAATTGAATCGGATTACAATCAAGAATAGGTATCCTTTACCAAGAATTGAAGATTTGTTTGATCAACTAAAGGGTGCTTCTACTTTTTCCAAGATTGATTTGAGATCAGGTTATCACCAAATTCCTGTTCGAGATGTTGATATTCCGAAGACCGCTTTTAGTACAAGGTATGGTCATTATGAGTTCAAGGTGATGCCATTTGGATTGACGAATGCTCCCGCTATCTTTATGGATCAAATGAACCGCACATTTAGTGAGTATCTTGACAAGTGTGTGGTGGTGTTCATTGATGATATTCTTATTTTCTCAAAGTCCGAAGAAGAGCATGCTATTCATTTGAGGATTATTTTGGGTGTTCTCCGTCGTCAGAAGTGGTATGCTAAATTCTCCAAATGTGAATTTTGGTTACCTAAAGTGTCCTTTCTTGGGCATGTGATTTCTAAAGAAGGTGTAATGGTGGATCCTTCTAAAATTGAGGCCGTTGTTGATTGGAAGAGTCCGACTGATATTAGAGAGATTCAAAGTTTTCTTGGTTTAGCTGGTTATTACCGAAGATTTGTCAAGGATTTCTCTAAGCTTGCTAGACCGATGACTCAGTTATTGAAGAAGGAAACCAAGTTCATATGGAATGAAGCTTGTGAAGCAGCGTTTCAAGAGTTAAAGAAGAGGTTAACTACCGCTCCGGTGTTGACTTTGCCTGAAGATGGAGTAGACTTTGATGTCTATTGTGATGCTTCTAAAATGGGATTGGGTTGTGTTTTTATGCAAAGTAGGAAAGTGGTGGCGTATGCTTCAAGACAGTTGAGAGTTCATGAAGTGAACTATCCTACTCATGATTTGGAATTGGCCGCCGTTGTTCATGCTTTGAAAGTGTGGAGACATTACCTAGTTGGAGTTCATTGTCGTATCTTCACCGATCACAAGAGTTTAAAGTACATATTTACTCAAAAAGAGTTGAATATGAGACAAAGAAGATGGTTGGAATTGGTGAATGATTATGATTTTGAGTTATTGTACCATGAAGGACGGCTAATGTTGTTGCCAATGCTCTTAGTAGGAAAGCTTCTCATGCTTTGAATGTTATGCGGGTATTACCCGATGATCTTTGTGCTGAGTTTCGAAAGTTGAAGTTGGAATTCGTGGAGCGTGGATTTGTTTATGTTGGTGCTATGACTGCCGAACCTGTTTTTCTCCGTGAGATCCGCGAAAGCCAAGTTGATGATCTTACCTACAAGTCTATTCAAGCCAAACTTCTTGAAGGTAAAGCTAAAGATTTCAAGTTTGATGATGAAGGTGTTCTTCGTTTCCATGGCCGTTTATTTGTTCCTAATGCTCTTGATTTGAGGAAGCGAGTTCTTGATGAAGCTCACCTTTCCCCTTATTCTATTCACCCCGGAGGTGATAAGATGTACAAGGATTTGAAGCTACATTTTGGTGGCCGAACTTGAAGGGTGATGTTGTATCTTATGTTGGAAGATGTCTTACTTGCCAACAAGTGAAGATTGAACACAAGAGGCCCGGTGGATTGCTACAACCTTTGGATATTCCGCTATGGAAGTGAGAATCTATTTCTATGGATTTTGTTATGGGTTTGCCGAGGACCATTGGGGGTAAAGATGCCGTTTGGGTTGTTGTTGATCGTTTGACCAAGTGTGCTAGATTTATTCCGATCAAGGAAACTTGGAGTTTAGATCGTTTAGCGAAGGCCTATGTTCCTGAGATTGTTAGATACCATGGCGTTCCTAAATAGATCATATCCGACCGAGATCCGAGATTCTGTTCGAGATTTTGGAAGGCTTTACAAGAAGCCATGGGTAGTAAGTTGTTGATGAGTACCGCATTTCATGCCGCTACGGATGGTCAGACCGAGAGGACTATTCAGACTTTAGAAGACTTGCTTAGGGCTTGTGCTCTTGACTTCCAGTCTAGTTGGGAAAAGAGTCTACCGTTGGTGGAGTTTTCTTACAACAACAGTTATCATGCATCTATCAAGATGGCTCCTTATGAAGCTCTTTATGGAAGGAAATGTCGGAGTCCTATATGTTGGAATCAATTGAGTGATGTTCGTGACTTAGGCCCCGATGTTCTGGTTGAGACTGTTGATAATGTGAAGGTCATTCGTGATAGAATGAAAGCCGCTCAAGACCGTCAAAAGTCTTATGCCGATATCCGAAGAAGACCGCTAGAATTTGAGGTTGGAGATAAAGTATTCTTGAAAGTATCTCCAATAAAGGTTGTTAAACGGTTTGGTGTTAAGGGTATATTGAGCCCGAAATACATTTGACCCTTTGTTATTGTGAAAAGGATTGGTGCCGTTGCTTACAAGTTGGATTTGCCCCCGAATTTGGCTAAGGTTCATAATGTATTCCATGTTTCTCAATTGAGAAAGTATGTTAGTGATCCAAGCCATGTCTTTCAAAAGGATATTCCCGAACTTGAACCGAATCTATCCTTTGAAGAGAAGTCGATCCGCATCCTTGATCGTAAAGATAAGAAGTTGAGAAGTAAAGTGGTTCCTTTAGTGAAAATCTTGTGGAGATGTGCTAATGTCGAAGAAGAGACTTGGGAAACGGAAGCTTCTATACGTAGTAAATATCAGAGTCTATTTGAGTAAGGTATCTTTCTTTCCCTCAAGTTTCGAGGGCGAAACTTTTAAAAAGGTGGGGTGATTGTAACACCCGTAAATGTACCCTATTTTTTATAGTGAAAATATTTTTCGGATACTTTTCAGTGAAATTTAGTCTTAATTTAGAATTTAATTTTTCCGAATCGAATTTAGAATTTCCGAGTTCGTATTTGGATTTTCCGCGAGATTTCAAGTAAATCCCGTCTTAAGTCGTCTTTGACTTTTTCTTGACTTTTTCCCTCATACTCCCTCATACTCCCTCCTAACCCTAACCTAACTCACACAACTCAACATTTCTTCCTCTTTAAGAAATCAACCAAAAAGCTTAGCTTCCTTTTCTTCCAATTTTAGAATCGTCATATCTCGCTCAATTCTCGCTCAAATTCACGTAAGTTCGTCTCATTCTTCCCCTCTTATCTTCCTCTATCCGTATTGATAATAAAATTACCGTCTTTCTCGCTTTTCAAACTTTCCGTCTTTCTCAAGGTGAAGTAATTCATCTTTTATTAACTATTTGTAGGTGGTGACCTTCAAGATCCCGACAAAGACTACTTCTTGATTGAAGAGGACCTTGACGCGGAGTGAAGACGCATAAAGGTAACGATGAAGGGTTACTCGATATCATTTACGTGTTTTACATGCTTTTTATGTTAGAATTCGCATTTAGAATATGATTAGTAAGCTTAGGATTTATGTTATTGATAATGATTGTTGTTAGTTGATGATTGTTGATGATGAATATTGATTGTTGATAATTATTAGAAGTTAAATATGAGAATTGAATTGATTGAGCAAGTGTAAGAAGCTCACGGATGAACTGGGGTTCCCAGCCGGGTGACCGGCCGTCGGTCTGCCCACCGGCTGGGAACACATCATTAGTGAATGTTAGATTTTTGTGTAAAGGTGCTCCTGGCCGGGGTACCGGCTGCCGGCCCCTACACCGGCCTGGAACACGCTGCTCTTTCCTTTGTGATTTTTGTATTATGCATGATGCGCGAGCCGGGGTACCGGCCGCCGGTCCTCTGACCGGCCGGCAACACGGCTGTGTATTTTTCTTATAATTTCTAAAACTCGTAATTTATAATAGTTCGCATGTTTCGTTTATCGTATAATTTTACGTAGTGACTTATAATATTAATGTTTTGAATATATTATATTCCATTCGCTTGTATCACATGTTTTGGTGACGGTTTTTGATATGTCCCACTTTGAGTCGGTTTTTACAAATGTTACGGTTTGAGCACTATTTTGTTATGTGCTTTGTACTCTCATTCCCTTGGCTACCACCACGTTCGTAAGGCTGGAATGTCGGAACGGGGAGGTATCCTACTGCTTAATTGCATGTGTTAGTGGGCATACGACGACGTTGTTGGGAGGCGAACGCTATGCGTTGATCGACCCGGCCGTCAAATGTTGTGTACTTGCGAGGTGGTGTTATTTGCATGTAGCGTACCGCTTGTTATGAGGCTTGAGCTCTTTTCCGCCTCTTTCGTGAATTGATCTACCGAATTTGGGGTACTCGGCGTTTTCTTTGTAAGACCGAGTCTTGGATGCGAAACGTCATCGCTTGTCGAATCGGAAAATGTGATTCCGAGAATCTGGCCAGGTTTAGATTAGAAGCTGTTTAATTATCGTCCCTACCAGGAGGAAATTTGTCTACATATACGAAAATTTCAGTGTATGGTTCAGGGAAAATGCTTATCTCGTGGATGCTGTTAATTCTACTTGCCAGTACCGGTGCTAGTGCGTTTCTTTACCGTGTGAGAGATGTCGTCTTTTGTCGTGTGTTGGATGCGTGATACAGGACTTGATTATTCATTGATCATCGCATGACTTGGCATGGGTGTTTGTCGAGTCTCAATCTTATCAAACTTATACCGCTAACGGTGAGATGCAAGCCCTAGTGAGCGTATTCGGTTGCCTAAGAGTGTCTTCCCCGAGTCTTTGTATAACATGAGGGATTCGGATTTGTATTCCATATGCTCTTATTATTATATATTGAATTGCCTATCTATCCTTATCGTATTTCACATGTATATCTATATATGCATGCTTCTACTTTTGTATTTCTTTCTATGTACGTTTAATGTGATATGGCTGGGAGAACCCGGAGTTACTTCCCACTGACTGTGGCGTTCATGTTTTTTCATGGATGAACAGGTTGCTTGATTTGGATGGCTTTTCGCTTATGCTATTTTGGGTTCGGGTGTGAGCTAGCGAGCGTTGTCCCTGGAAGATTCACCTCTAGTCGTTAATTAACTAGTTTGCTAATCACTTTGACATTGTTAACCTTTTGAGAGACTACGTCTCTTATCTTATAGTATTTTGTATTCGGTTTGTAATTTGACACTCCTCGTATACTTATCTTGCATGTATAAAGGTTTTTAAAATACCGTATTTCTGCTTATTAAATCACATGCTTGTATGTTTTATTTCCGCATTCGCTAGGGTTGTCACACGGATCACACAAATTTCACAATTTCACAAAGGCGTAACACAAATATCATATATCATCACAAATCATCAATTCTCATAACAATTATCAACTAACAACAACCATCATCAACAATACAATTCCTAAGATTACTAACCATATTCTAAATACGATTTCTAACATAGAAAACACATGAAAACACGTAAATGATATCGAGTAACCCTTCACCGTTACCTTTATGCGTCTTTAAACGATTTCTAAGCCTTTCTCCACTAGATAGTAATCTTTGTCGGGGTCTAGAAAGTCTCCGCCTCAACAAAGACGACAAAAGATGAATATAATTCACCTTTGAGAAAGACGGATAAATTGAAAAGCGAGAAAGACGGTAATTTTATTACCAATACGGATAGAGGAAGATGAGAGGGAAGAAATAAGACGAACTTACGTGAATTTGAGCGAGAAATGAAAGAGTTATGACGATTCTAAGACGGATCAAAACGGAAACTAAGGTTTTGGGGTTTTCTTAGTGAGGAAGAAGGAGTTGAGTTGTGAGGAAGAATTAGGTTAGGGTTAGTATAAGTAGAGAGTGAGTGGAAAAAGTTAAGAAAAGTCAAAGACGCCATAAGACGTGATTCACTTGAAATCTCGCGTAAAATCCAAATACGAACTCGGAAATTCTAAATTCGACACAGGAAATTTAATTCTAAACTAAAACTAAATTTCGCTGAAAAGTATCCGTATACTATTTTTACTATAAAAATAGGGTACATTTGCGGGTGTTACATTAGATCGTTTAGCCAAAGCCTATGTTGATGAGATTGTTAGATACCATGGTGTTCCCAAGGAGATTATATCCGACCGAGATTCGAGATTCTGTTCGAGATTTTGGAAAGCTTTACAAGAAGCCATGGGTAGTAAATTTTGGATGAGTACCGCATTTCATGCCGCTACCGATGGTCAGACCGAGAGGACTATTCAGACGTTAGAAGACTTGCTTAGGGCTTGTGCACTCGACTTCCAATCTAGTTGGGAAAAGCGTCTACCGTTGGAGGAGTTTTCTTACAACAATAGTTATCACGCCTCGATCAAGATGGCTCCTTATGAAGCTCTTTATGGAAGGAAATGCCGAAGTCCTATATGTTGGAATCAATTGAGTGATGTTCGTGACTTAGGTCCCGATGTTCTTGTTGAAACCATTGATCATGTGAAGGTCATTCGTGATAGAATGAAAGCCGCTCAAGATCGACCGAAATCTTATGCCGATATCCGAAGAAGACCGTTAGAATTTGAAGTTGGAGATAAAGTGTTCTTGAAAGTATCTCCAATGAAGGGTGTTAAACGGTTTGGTGTAAAGGGTAGATTGAGCCCGAAATACAATGGACCCTTTGATATTGTGAAAAGGATTGGTGCCGTTGCTTACAAGTTGGATTTGCCCCCGAATTTGGCTAAGGTTCATGATGTATTCCATGTTTCTCAATTGAGAAAGTACGTTAGTGATCCAAGCCATGTCTTTCAAGTTGAAATGCCCGAGCTAGAAACGAATTTGTCCTTTGAAGAGAAGCCGATCCGCATCCTTGATCGCAAGGATAAGAAATTGAGAAGTAAAGTGGTTCCTTTAGTGAAAATCTTGTGGAGATGTGCTAATGTCGAAGAAGAGACTTGGGAAACGAAAGCTTCTATGCGTAGTAAATATCCGAGTCTATTCGATTAAGGTATCTTTCTTTCGCTCAAGTTTCGAGGGCGAAACTTTTTAAAAGGTGGGGTGATTGTAACACCCGCAAATGTACCCTATTTTTATAGTAAAAATATTATACGGATACTTTTCAGCGAAATTTAGTTTTAGTTTAGAATTAAATTTCCCGTGTCTAGTTTAGAATTTCTGAGTTCGGAATTTACTCGAGAATTCGAGTAAGTTACGTCTTAAGACGTTATGAGCTTTTTCCCTTTTGTTTTCCACTTACTCCTTCATATACTCCCTCATAACCTAACTCCCTCACATTCAATCTTCTTCTTCCTCACCAAGTAAACCCCAAAACCTAGCCTCCATATTTGATCGATCTTAGAATCGTCACTACTCATTCATTTCTCGCTCAAATTCACCTAAGTTCGTCTTATTCTTTCCCTCTCATCGTCCTCTATCCGTATTGATAATAAAATTACCGTCTTTAGCGCTTTTCAATTTATCCGTCTTTCTCAAGGTGAATTATATTCATCTTTTATTATCTAATTGTAGGTGGTGACCTCCAAGACCCCGATAAAGACTACTTCTTGATAGAAGAGGACATTGACGCGGAATGAAGACGCGAAAAGGTAACGGTGAAGGGTTACTCGATATCATTTACGTGTTTTATGTGTTTTCTATGTTAGTTATCGTATTTAGAATATGATTAGTAATCTTAGGAATTGTGTTGTTGATGATGGTGGTTGTTAGTTGATAATTGATATGAGAATTGATGATTTGTGATGATAGATGATGTTTGTGTTATATTAAGCCTTAGTGAAATTGTGAATTTCGTTTGTTCGTGCCTGAGACCAGGACGTTGGCAGTGTCGTGTGGACGCTGGCAGCGTTCCCTGGCGCTGGCAGCGTTTCGTGGTGCCAGTTTTTCCCATTTGTTGAGCATCTTGACTTTCATTGACCCTTTGAATTCTTGACTTTCTTTGACCCTTTGGACTTGGTCTTTTTGGATTGATGATTTGTTTGAAACCCACTCCCATTTCTCGGGTCTCGGGTTTGACTTGACTTTTATTGACTCTCTGGTTTGACTTGACTTTTGTTGACTCTCGAGTTTGACTTCGACTTTAAATATTATTGTTTCGAATATATGATAATCCTCCGCTTGTATCGCATGTTTTGTGACGGTTTTTGATATGTCCCACTTTGAGTCGGTTTTACACATGTTACGGTTTGAGCATTAATTTCCTATGTGCTTTGTACTCTCATTCCCTTGGCTACCTTCACGTTCGTAAGGCTGGAATGTCGCAACGGGGAGTATATCCTTACTGCTTAATTGCATGTGTTAGTGGGCATATGACGGCGTTGTTGGGAGGCGAACGCTTTGCGTTGATCGACTCGGCCGTCAAATGTTGTATACTTGCGAGGTGGTGTCATTGCATGTAGCGTACCGCTTGTTATGATGCTTGTGCTCTTTTCCGCCTCTTTCGTAAAGGTTGACCGAATTTGGGGTACTCGGTGTCTATGATTGACTGAGTCTTGGATGCGAAACGTTTATCGCATGTCGAATCGGAAAATGTTATTTCGAGAGTCTGGCCAGGTTTAGACTAGGATCGGATATTTATATCGCCGTCCTACCGGGAGGAAATTAGTCTACATATACGAAATGTTAATCGTGTATGCGTTCAGGGAAATGTTTATCCCGTGGATGCGATTTTAATCATTCTTGCCATGTACACGGTGCTAGTGTGTGTCATTTACCGTGAGAGATGTCGTCAACGTATTGTACGTTTTGGTTGTATGATTATATGATTGGTTTATTCGTGATCTTTGGATGACTTGGCATGGTTTGTTTATCGAGTCTCAATCTTATCAAGCTTATACCGCTAACGGTGAGATGCAAGCCCTAGTGAGTATATGGTTGCCTAAGAGTGTCTTCCCCGAGTCTTTCTATCATATGATGGTTACGGATTTGTACTTCATGTACTCTTATCTTTATATATTGAATTGCCTATTTATCCTTATCGTATTTCACATGTATATCTATATATGCATGCTTCTACTTTTGTATTTCCGTTTATGTACGTTTAATGTGATATGGCTGGGAGAACCCGGAGTTACTCCCCACTGACTGTGGCGTTCATGTTTATCATGGATGAACAGGTTGCTTGATTGGATGGCTTTTTGCTTGTGGTATTTTGGGTTCGGGTGTGAGCTAGCGGGCGTTGGCCTGGATGAAACACCTCTAGACGAATTTTAGCTATTTGATAATAACTTTGTTGTTGGATAACATTTTGAGAGACTACGTCTCTTGTAGTATTTTATGTTGGAGTAGGTGTCCTCCACAATAGTGCGCCACATGATAAATCTTATTATGGAATATAATTGGGATATCTATTGACTATATATATAATTAGTCAGTTGATTAACGTAAATCAATAACGGTTGGCTGACTAGAGTTTGACGTTATTGTCGTATGACGGCGGTGATCAACTGATCCCTTTCGGTCACACCTAAAGGATGAAATCCAAATAGTAACTAATTATTTGTATACGATACAGTTAATTAGTACATTACATATATTCGATATGTACGAGAGTTAATTGTTAGAAATTGAGTTAAGAACTCAAATTCGATTAAACTTATTTTTCAATTATGCGATAATTGACTAATAAATTTATATCTTATTTTAATACGATTAAATAAGATTTAACTTAGTAATTAATCGTTAAATTACTAAATTAGTTGAGGTTTTGAGATAGAGGTAATTAGTTAATTATATTTACAAGGAGTTGTAAAATAAATTAACTAAGCATTGTGGGACCCATTATATATTGATATAATGGTAAAATATTACTTAAAATGTTAAGTACATATTATTTATTTAATTGAGTCATATAATTGGTATATGATCAAATTAACACTTAATTATACAAGATAATTAACCATATGATCAATAAGTATTTGTGAGACAAATATCAAAAATCAAAATGGACCAAACTAGGCCATAATGGCCGGTTATGTTGCTAGTTACATGGTGATGATTGTTGCTCTTATTAACACTCTTTAGTTACCAATTGAAAGTGACATATCAAGTAGAAATAATCATCACTTATACTACAACACTCCACTCTAATGCATGTGATCAAATTAAACAAAATAAGAGTCCTTTTTGGACAATGTGGTCCGGCCATATTGGCTTTAAAATGAGCAATTGTGTTCATTTTTCAACTACTTCATTTTGTGCAATTTTACACTTCTCTCTAAAATTCTTCCTCTCACTAAAAACTCTCATATACTAATATTTCTTAAGTATTACTAGTGTAGTAATATAGTCTAATATTAGTAGTATATCATCTATCTTATTATCTAGTTAATAATAAGGGTAGATTATTTGGTGTCATCTTGGTGCAACTTGAAGGAGGTCTTCTAGTTTGGAGATTTCTTGTTCATCCATATTATTAGCTCAAGAACAACAAGAAGGTGTTCTTGTTGTGCCCATATTATTTTCCATATCAATGTGAGGAAATTTCTTCCTTTATATAAATGTCTTTATATTTGCCTGCATGTTACATAGATCATTAAATACTAAATTAACAAGTAATTTAGCAACTAATTAGAGGAGTCTAATTAAGGTCTATGGACTTTCATGTGCTATCAGAGCTAGCTTGTAGCATGCATGTTCATTTTGGACATTTTTTATTAAAGGTATAAGATAACTAATTAATAAAAGATTTTGAGTTAAAATACGATTCTGACAAAAATTTTTGGTGCATGTATACCTACTGACCTCAAAATGTTTGTGGTCAAATTTCGTGATTGTAGGGATTAATTTGCTATTTATTTTTATTTTTGGCGTTTAAACCGAGTTAACATGCATTTTATGAGTTAAAAGTTAACTAAAAATAGTTTCATGTTGATTCTGTCCATGAAATTTTAATATGATCTCACATGCATGTCTTACATATTGTATGTAAAATTTCGTGACTTTTACTTATGTATTGCATGTTCATTGATTTTTATACGATAAAAGTCGATAATATGAGATTATAATGTTCATAAAATTGAAACGTCTATTTCTGGTCTTGAAATTTTTTTGTACATTTTACATTCTGATGTTCATAGTCTTGGTGAAATTTCATAATTTGTTTCACTGTTTTACTATATCTAATGTTTTTATTTGATAAAACCATTAAATACAAAGCTATTTGTAATGTTTTTTATTTTTATAGTTCCTGGAATCTTTCCAGAATGTACAAAATTTTTGGTTTCAAATTTTATGATGTTTATATTTTATTTTGGTTTTATTTCATAATTGTTAACCGTAATATTTAGCAAATGAAATGAAATCGATCTAATTAATGACCAACAAAATTAGTAGTGACTAATTTTGAGTTCTAAATCAGTTTAGTTAATTAGCTTGAATTTAAATGAGATTTAAAAGTTGATAGTGATTTTTAATGGTTAAAAATCAATAAATCCCGAAAAAATCGAGCTACAATGAGCATGAATTGAACTTAGGACGATTTTGGCATGAATTTTGCAGCAATTTATTTTATTTATGTTTGAATGAATGAATGTCATTTATTTAATAATTTATGCAAATTTTGTACCTAGTATGGCCTAGTTAATTTTTATCGTTATTACCCGTGATGTAAGGGAATAACGGTTTGGTTGTAATTTTATTGCGATCTCGTATCGCCGGTTTGTATAATTTTAATAATTTCATTTCATAGAATAAATGTATAATAGGAATTTGTATATTTGTATATTTGTAATTATTTTATGAAGACCGGTGACTCCCTCAAGACGGTGCCATTTTGGAAGGTGTTCCAAGTGAAGAGGAAAGGGACCAAGGAAGTTGGTTTCCGAATTTTTAAATATTCTAGTTAAGTTTGGATTAGCTAGGGGGCCACATTCCGGATTTTTTTTATTGTTGCTTGGTTGCTTGCTTTATTTCCGCTCATGTCAAAATTGTCACACATGCAATTTTATTTACCGTTATTGTCAATTCAACGTTATTCACAATTCACCGACTTAGTTCACTTGTAGGGAATTAATAACTAAATTGACAAGATCTCTCACATATTTAAAAATTGAGATTAGCCTTACCAATTAATAACACCTATGAATCCCGTGTTCATTATGGCTACCACGCTCGTGGGTCCCTTTTTACCTCGGGTAAGTAGGGTGATACGATCACAAGCTAAAATTTGATTGGACTCAACGAGATAAGCGTTATCTTGGGACTAGGAGATGGATTTAGTTGAAATCCGTCAACCAAGAGTTCTAAGGGTAGAATTAGTCAAGTAACGACTTACCATTTCTAGATAAAAAGTAGCATGCGAGGACTATTTTTATTTAAGGATGGGTCTTGGAATCATTTATATAATTTAGTGAGAGCTAAACTTGTTAAAATGTTTTTCAAGTAAATTAACAATGAATGTTTATATATTTCTTTTTGTTGTAGTTACCATATTCGCATAATGTCGACATCATCAAACGTTGCAACCTTGGGTAAGGACTCATGGTTGAGTTCCGTCATGGACAAGTGTGTCCTAAAGGATGACGGAAGTAACT